>OX243816.1:41967190-41983663 GCA_945859605.1 Lumbricus rubellus | reverse complement strand
ATCGCTACGTGCTGGTGGAGCGGATGGACGACGCGATCCAGGTGACGGTCAACCTCAGAAAGTACGGTAAGCACAAGTTGGAGCTGAGCGGAGGCTGGGCCAACGATTACTACAGCACCGGGGACTTCTGCGAGTACCTCATTGACTGTCGTAAGCCCAACACGGTCTGTCAACCGAGACCTGAGACCGAGACCCGGATCTGGGGTCTTCGGTTTGCCGCCGACGAGTGTGGACTGGCGCAGGTGGAGAACGCAGGTGGTGTAATCACAGCTGAAAACGGTCGGGCGGTTGTTCGCTTCCGAAGGTTGAAGAGGAAGGCTATGCTGTACCAACACCAGGTGTGGAGTGAAGAGGTGAAGAAAGAAGACATGAAGAACAACGTTCGTCATTACATCACTGACGATGAGGTGACCGTTCTTGTCGACCTCCCGAAAGCCGGGCAGTACGTCTACCAGCTTACCGGTAAGGATGCGACTACAAAGGAAACCTTGAACCTCGGCAGCTTCATCATTCACGCGGATCGGGGAGTGGCCGAGACGTACCCGTACCCTCGTTCTGATGGACCGGACCAGCAACTGGGTGATCTGGTCATCACCGGTGATAGGTTTCTTCTTCCCGAGTCCCACCCGAAGCCCGTCATTGCGTGGGAGAACACGGGCGAGCTGACGTTGAGAATGAAGATCGTGAAGGAAGCTCAGTTCACAGCCACCCTGCGGTTCTGTTCCGAGTCCCAGCAGGAGACAGACCTCTCTGAGTACCTGCTGACGGAGATGGCGAAAGGCGGACTCAGCTACTTCATGAAGTTCGCAAAGGCTGGAACGTACAAGCTGACGATACAGGCGAACAGCCAGAAGATCTACCAGTACCTGATCCAGGTTAAGGACGTTTCACCAGACACTCTTTCATTTCCGAAGTGGAACCCATCGAGTCTGGTCGAAGGGTTCGAACTGCTGGAGCCGAGGTCACGCTATCTGGAGACGGATGAAACGGTGAAGTTCCGTGTGAGGATCGCCACTGCCACTTCCGTGACAGTTTCCGGAGCAACAGGGACACAGCTGAAGAGAGTGGAGAACACGGACATTTGGGAGGGAATGGTGGAGACAGAAGGACAGGAGAGGGATCTCTACGTTCACATGCAGACCGACGAAACGTCGGAATCGAAGCTTCTGTTGACTTATCAGGTAAGGAAAGTATATATATGGTCTGAATTGACCTGCTCTTATTTGGCATGACCTGGTCTTATTTCATCCAATCAGCTTAATACGATAATAATTTATTATCCATTGATGTATCTACTCGATCTCCCAACAGCTTGACAAGATATCCGAAACTTGTTTGATTTAACGCTATACCTTTGTACCACTTAGTGTGCGTGTGTTAGATGTACGTACATGTAAGATAGGTCAATGGGTCAAGCAATCAATCAATCAGTCAGTCAATCAATCAGTCAATCAATCAGCCAATCAATAAATCAATCAGTCAGTCAGTCAATCAATCAATCAATCTCAGTCTGGTATAGCACCAATTCACGGTATAGGCCTATCTTACGGAGAAGTTGTAGGCCTATTGCTAATGTGCAAATAATATCATAGCCGTTGCCTCAGGGAACTTCTTAGATATTCAATTGTTCATACATTTAATTGATTGCATAATCAATACAGTTCTTTTGTCAGTTTTTAATAGAAGTCATAAGCATAGTTCTTCATTTACATTTCAATTGTTCCACATTTGCATATCGTGATGCGCCACGCAGTGAGTTATAATTTATTTATTCGGTGGAGCGCTTGTTCTGTACGTAATCCAACGATTTCAAGCTCGAGTATGTTTAGATGTTTCCGTAATAATTCTGTAGTGCACACACTGCACTGTACCTCTCGACTCTGAATCATACTTCACACGCACATATTCCATGAAATTTATCATATTTACATTATATACCTATATTATAATATAAAAAATTGTATGTCATGTCATGTCATTCCGCCATCGTCGCTCTGCGACGGTTGGCTGCACGAATGGATGAGCATCTTCCACAGTTGTCTATCTCCTGCCATGTTCATTAGTCTTCTTCCCGAAAGTCCTGTCCATTCCATGATGTTGTCTATCCATGCCGTTCTAGGTCTTCCTCTACTTCTTTTCCCCTCCATCAATCCCGTCATCAGGCTGTTTTCTATGCTGTCCTTTTGTTGTCTCATGACGTGTCCAAAGTATCGCAACTTTCTTGTTTTTACGTGGATCAACAGTTCTTGCTTTGTTCCTGCTATGGTGTACACCTGTTCGTTGGTCAGCTTTTTTGTCCATGGGATTCTTAGTGTTTTTCTAAGACATTTGTTCTCGAATGCTTGTATACGTCTTTCCTCTTCTTTTTTTAATGTCCATGCCTCACACCCGTAGTTCCTTTTGTATAGGCCCATATAAATAACAAAGATAAACGTTGAAGCCATGGAGAAAACTTCTTGCAATAGGCGCTAACTGGGCTCATTCTACATGTATTTGAGTAGGCAGGGCTGTTTTAAAGGAATTTTTAAAACTGCACAACTTCTTTTCCTTGCCATCTTCCATGGTAAATTACTTCCAATCGGAGAACAATTACCTTTTCTGCTATAGTTTTAACTGTACAGAAGTGCTTCTACAACTGCACAAATCCATTTAGAACTGCACATTTTGTGTACAACTGCACGTTAAAAAGCCCTGTGAGTAGGTGACGCTGCCACCACACTATAATTTTTGCCGTGTTGTCTAACCATCGGACACATGGACCGCGAGATAATTTTTATTTTCAACCTGCTTTGCATGGGCACATAATTATCTATTAACCTATGTAAATAATCAATTGGTCAGTTAGTCAGTGATTCTCTATCTTTTCATGCAATCTTCAATCATTCAGTCAGTCAGTCAGTCTGTCGGTCGGTCAGTCAGTCAGTCAGTCAGTCAGTCAATCAGTCAATCGATTAGTCAATCAGTCAATCAGTCAATTAATTAGTCAATCAATTAATCAATCAATCAATTATTCATTCAACCATAAAGCATTCTATTTGCTGGACAGGTGTTAGATGTACGTACATGTAAGCTAGGTCGATGGGTTAAGCAATCAATCAATCAATCAACCAATCAATCAATCCATCAGTCAATCAATCTATCAACCAATCCATCAGTTAATCAATCAATCTATTAATCAGTTAATCAATCAGTCAATCAATCAATTAATCAATCAATTAATCAATCAATCAATCATAAAGCATTCTATTTGCTGGACAGGTGAAGACACCAAGGAGCCTTGCGGCGCTGTTGGGCGAACAGGAGAAATCAGCGAGGAGAGGTCGAGAACTGGAAGATCGAAACCGACGAAAGGCTGAGAAGGAAGAGAAGGAGTTGGAGAAGAGAAGGAAGGCGATGGAGGAGCAGAGAAGGAAGGAGGACGAGTCGTTCGAGAAGAACAAGAGCAAGTTCGAGAGGGAAGAGCAGGAGTTTGACAAGAAAGAGAAAGAAGCGAAGGAGAAAGTGGCGAAGAGCGAGGAAGAGAAAAATTTCAGTTCTGATCAGAATGACGAAGGTCCGGTCACCACAGAAGACCTCAAGAAACAAGCAGAGGAAGAAGAAAAGGTGAGCACAGAATTCCGACTTTTATTAGGAAAGTGTGTTTGTTTGTTTGTAAGTGCACTTGTTATAGCGCCCCTTCAAGTTCTCTCTACTCAGAGGCGCTCCCGAGTGCAGAGCGGACACTGCATCGGAGTTTCACGCCGAAGCGCTGAGCAATTGTGATTGAAGGACTTGCCAAAGGTCCTACGCGGCGAGGTGGATTCGAACCTCGAACCTTCCAGCTCCAAGGCAACGACGCCCCCACTACACCGCCGCGCCCCGTGTGTGTTATAGGCCTATGTATGCATGTGAGTATAGCAGCAAAGATGGATTCATCGGCCTTAGAACACAGCATATCAAATAATTATAGGAGTTTTAATCGGCAAAAATCCCTGTCGTATCCTATTAAAAAATTTTTAGTGTGTGCATCCACGTAATAAAATTCAACATTGTCAACGACAAAACAACTAAAACTAATTACAATTCGCTTTTGAAGTCTTAGTCTATGGCTGCCGCAAGGCAAGTTATACGAGAATGCAAAAATGTAGGCTATCTTGAAATTGCTGAGTTTTCAAGGCTTGTCCAAACGTTTGTGTTGATTTCAAGTGCTTTGCAATAGTTTTCTATGTTTGCAATATTTTTCATTATGTTTAAACATAAAATACATATATTGATTTGATTTAAATGACCTTTGAAATTTTTATACTTCCACGAATTATTGATCTGCCAAGAATCTGTTTAGTAGTTTACATTACTAGGCCTACTTCAAAAACTGTTTTGTCTTACTTTACAGGGCGCAAAGGATCGTATGGAGGAGTGGCGAACCACTTACGAAGGTAATCGTCCACTTTACGATCTACAGCCATGACATTCAATCATCCATTGAATATCTATAGCAGAGGTTCTCAACCCTTTTCTACTCGCAAGTGGCGCGACACACCTTAACTCACAAACAAATTTACCAGGGTTTGCTTCATCCGCAAGATTCACCAGCGTGTTTCAGTCGTTTCTGGAGAGCGACGGGAGGTGACCTTTCTCTTCCAGCGCATTTCCATCTGTATTCGACGCTCCAATGTCATCGCTTCTCGTGGCTCTTTCACTAACGTTGCGCAGGAATTTATAATGTTTTTAATTCCCGAGAGATCTAAGGTACCTCGGGTAAAAAATAATAACAATAATGATTTTGGAGAGATTTTGTAGTGGCATAATTATGATACATGTGTATGATGTGTATCCATTTGCATTTCTTCAGATATGCGAATGAAGATGGCTCGTGAGCGACTTCGACAAGCAGCAATGTCTAGGAAACCTGACGAATTGAAGGCAGCACTGGATGAGTGTTACAGCTACGGTTTCAACGATGAAGAAATCGAAGCGGCAGAGCACTTGCTACGCTGCCTACCAGCTAAGATAGGTAAGATACGTAAGATAGTTAAGATAGTTAAGATAGCTAGGATACGTAAGATAGCTAGGATAGGTAAGATAGGTAAGATAGGTAAGATAACCAAGATAGGTAAGATAGCTAAGATAGGTAAGATAGCTATAAGATAGGTAAGATAACCAAGATAGGTGATATAGCTAAGATAGGTAAGATAGCTATAAGATAGGTTAGATAACTAAGATAGCTAAGATAGGTAAGATAGCTAAGATAGTTAAGATAGGTAAGATAGGTAAGATAGCTTAGATAGGTAGGGGCCTATACCTCATCAGAACCCTTGCAAACAAGCTGTTTGAATTCTGTACAGTTCGTCCACACCGGGTTGGCACTGTTCACTGTTCATACTCTGGAGTGCCCGTCCAAAGCCTTGCTGTAAAGATGAGGGCGACACCAATGTTTGTTGTTATCAAATTGTTGCTTACCTATAATGTACTTGATCTTTGTTGTTATCAAATTGTTGCTTGCCTATATACTTGTACTTGATCTTTGTCAGCTTGTATCGGATACTCAGACTAGTCGATTCCTACGCTCAGTGGGAAGGGGAGTGCATGCTCTCAGTCCCATTTTCCCGTGCAACCAGCATGCAAAGCCATACGGCGGTATGGAATGGCTTTCCCGTTTAGCTACGCCTGTTCCTTTGGTCACTCTATGATGCATGCACATTCCATAAGTACTTGATCCTGCTCTTTTTGGCCGTGCTGGAGTCGGGAGCACCTCTGAGTAATTTCCTTGAGGAGGTGCAATATAAAACACTTGAATGAATGAATAACTGATTGAATCAATCAATCAATCAACCAATCAATCGACCAATCAGTCAGTCAGTCTTTCGATCGATCGATCGATCGATCGATCGATCCATCAATCAATCAATCAATCAATCAATCAATCAATCAATCAATCAATCAATCAATCAATCAATCAATCAATCAATAGAAATAGTGATGATTGTTGACTTTCAGAGCTGAAGGAAGCTTGCGATTCGAAAGAGATTGATAAAATCGAGAAAACAATTCAACGAATCGTAGACGAAGAGTTAGAGCGACCACTTGGAGAAGACGTGAAGGAGGCGAGAGTTCTTCTCCAGCGGTTGAAGAGGATGAGCAAGGTGAAACCATTTGACATGGATCGTATAGCTTTCGCTGAGATCAAGACTTACTCGAAACCATCCGCTCCACTGCACAAGGTCATGCAGGCAGCGCTCCTACTTGTCGGAGTGAGCGAGGAAGCTACACAGGTAAACCTTAATCGTAATCGTAAGGTGCCATTCGAAAGGCAAGCGCAGGGCATCAGCTCATTCACGAGCGCTGTGTCTATTCAAGAGTTTGAGGGCTGTCCAGTGTTTCAAAGGCGGTCGTAGTCCGGTCACCAAAGAATCAGAGGTTGCGAGGGCTTTTTAACGTGCAGTTGTACACAAAATGCACATTCCATAAGTACTTGATCCTGCTCTTTTTGGCCGTGCTGGAGTCGGGAGCACCTCTGAGTAATTTCCTTGAGGAGGTGCAATATAAAACACTTGAATGAATGAATAACTGATGATGACTATAATGATGATGATGATGATGATGATGATGAAGATGAATATGATGATGAATATGATGATGATGATGTTGATGCATTCCAGGAGTGGAAGACCTGTCAGGCGCTCGTCAAGTCGTCCGGAAGAGGAAATCTTCTGCAGAGGATAGTGAGCGTCGAACCTAAGACGCTACAGCGAGATGTCTGCACGCGATCAAAAGCAATTCTGATGACAGTCAACGAAAATGAATTGAAGCGAGGAGCAGCAGTCGCTACGTTCTATTCATGGGTCAGTTAATGATGATGATGATTGTAATTGTAATTGTAATTGTAATTGAACATTTATATAGCGCCGCTCACAGATTCAGTAGCGCTCCCGACCCTAGTTAGCACTGCCGCTAACGAATAGCATAGTCTTCAGGCGTTTCCTAAACAAAGGGAGAGAGAGACTAAGAAGCTCAAGACGAAGTTTGTGAGGAAGACGGTTCCAGTAGGATGGGCCAGCATAAGCAAAGCTTCTGGACTGGGCAGTGGCTCCACGCATGCGAGGCACGACAAGGATGATGATGATGATGGTGATGGTGATGGTGATGGTGATGGTGATGGTGATGGTGATGGTGATGGTGATGGTGATGGTGATGGTGATGGTGATGGTGATGATGATGATGATGATGACGACGACGATGATGATGATGCTATCGTATGTTGTGTTATGTTATATTTTCTAATCTTATATCATCTAATGTTACTTATTTAGTGTTATCTTATCCTATCCTATACTATCTAATGTTATCTTATCTTACCTTACCTTACCTTATCTTATGTTATCTTATGTCATCTTATGGTGTAACCTTATCTTATCTCACCTTATCTTAAGTTATCTAATGATATCTTATTTAACCTTATTTTATCTAACTTTACCTTATCTTGTCTTATCTGATGCTATCTTATTTAACCATATCTTAAATATAATCTTATCTCATGTTATCTCAGGCAATGGGTATAATCGACGAGGCAGCAGCTATCAACGATTGGCCGGATGATGACGTCACGTCGTCTGCTGACGTCACTCGATAGCGAGATAAAAGAGAAATTCCGTTTCTGGATGAGCCGCAAATGTAAACGATGTATAAAACCATGGCGCTACAGAAATCATTATTTCTTTTCATTAACATGTCAACGAGTGTCTGAACTGCCTAACACTTGACGTTTCATTATTATTATCCACCGTTTTATGACCGTTTTATGTAACATGTGCGAAATTATTTAATGATAATGCTGGAGTAGTAAAGCTCAAGTCGATCATAATGGTGTCAGGTTAATGTCATAAGATTATATATTAAGTGTGTACATTGCATAGTAATAATTATAATACACTTTACACATTTACTCATCATCAGTATCATCATCATCATCATCATCATCATCATCATCATCATCATCATAATCATCATCATCATCATCATCATCATCGTCGTCGTCGTCGTCGTCGTCGTCATCATCATTATCATCATTATAGTTAATCAATTACATTTATTTACTCATAGCCTATAATTATTGTTACTGCTTTTGACTTCACTTCAATAGTTGTTTCTGATATATTTTTCCGATTTTAATACGAACATGAGATCGGCTGCGTGCAATTTTTCAGGTGATTGTGGTGGTGGCGATTGTGGTGGCGTTGATGGTGGTGGTGGTTGTGGTGGTGGTGGTTGTGGTGGTGGTAGTGGTGGTGGTGGTGATTGTGGTGGTGGTGGGTGTGGTGGTGGTTGTGGTGGTGGTAGTGGTGGTGGTGGTGATTGTGGTGGTGGTGGTTGTGGTTGTGGCGGAAACGGTGGTGGTGGTCGCCAGGTGGTGGTAGTGTTAGCAGTTTCTTCTTGATCATCAGTATCATCAATTGGTTGATTAGCTAATTAATAAATTATTACTTTTGGTGGCACACCTGTAAAACATCAGATGTACTGAGGATGACTCATTGATGACTCGTTCACCATTTAACAGTTTAGCTGAAGGGCATATCTCATCGACCTCTTTTAAGGTCAGGTCATCGGGTCAAAGACGCATCATGAATGATAGTTCGCAGGCTTCAGCAGGTCACTTCATGCTCATTCGCTACGCATCGAGAATAAATAGACAAAATAGACAAATAGACAGCGCTCGTGAATAAGCTGGTGCCCCGCGCTTGGCTTTCGAGTAGGCTTTAGAAATCTGGAGATTACGAACTCGATCCAGGAAATTCAGTTCACGATTTTGACATCATGCAGACTAAGTTGCAAAACAACTTCTGTAGTTAAAGCCTCAATAATTACTTGCAAGCCTATAATATTGACGTCGATATACAATAATATTATACATAATCAGTCATTCAATCGATAAGAATTTATATAGCGCCTCGTCAAGATCCCTACTCAGAGACGCTCCCGATCAGGGCCGATCGAAAAAGATATAGTCTTAAAACAGTTTGTGAAACTGAGAAGAGTGTAGAAGCTGTCGTATGGTCCGTGAGTCGTCCTTAGTAGCCTACTAGGCCTATATATAATTTTATAAATAATTATTTTATGCATTCGGTGCGAAACGAGTTGTTGGACGTGAAAAGAAAAGGCAAGTCTTAGCAACAATATCTATGATGAGCAAGCAGCTTAGGATTTGTCAGAATCCCTCTACAATAAATTATGTGATCATCAGGTTTGAACTTAAAAGTATTTATTAAAAAAATAAGGGGCAGCGTTAAATCGTTTGTCTGATAAAGTAGGACGGCAAGACAGCATTCTGGCTCGGTATATTAATTGACTATCACGGTAGTCGATGTGTTATAAGTCTCGCCATGTAACGCGAAGAGTACGAGTTCGAGCCTCGTCCGAGCCAAGTGCTGCTGTGGAAGGGTCTTGAGCAATGAGTAAGTCCTTCACGAGCAATATTGCTCAGCGTCATTGTGTGTCGTCCGATTGTGCTCGACTGAATTCAGAGAGTGACACAGAACGTTAGTGATTAGATTTTAGATGAATGTTTTACAAGTAGGCCTAACTACCAACCAATCTAAAGGGTTTACTTTATTATAATTTGACAAGAGGGAAAGTTAGAGTCAAACGTTACAGGAGTCCTCTATGTCAGACATTTTCAACAATGATAATAACAAAGTTGATTACGACGACGACGACGATGATGATGATGATAACAACAACAACGACGACGCCGACAACAACAACAACAACAATAACAGTAACAATACCAATAATAATAATAATAATAATAACAGTAATAAATTAGTAATAATAATAAAAAAATATTAACTTATTTCTTCCATTTCTACACTGTAACAGAACGATGGCATGTCAAATGCAGTTGTATTGTCTTTGTATAATTGTGCTAAGCATGTTTATGCGCTTACTCACAAGTTGCATATAGACCAAGCAGAACTAACAAATTTATGCCACATTTGCTAATCATTATCTAGACAATACAATATAATATTATTGATCTAAGACAGTAGGGCCTACTAATAATATGCATAGACCATATTGGCATGTACATGTAATTGAAATGCCATAGCCACTATTTTTGCATTGTTCTGACATGTTATGAGCTTACTCACAAGTTGCAACATCACAACATGTCAACATCCGACCTCTTTCCAAAAAGAACTACCAATAAATATAATAATTATTATTGATCTAAGACAGTAGCTAGGGCCTACTGAAATATACATAGCCCATGTTGGCATGTAATTGAAATGCCATAGCCAGCCTACAAGCGTGGTCGCTGTCAGACGTGTAGGCTATAGGCCGACCCGCTAGACCCGGCAGTGTTGCATTCTACCAAAGACACAGACAAATTTGATTTAAATTAATTTTAATTCTCACATCGCGTGACACTTTAGGTTCTTAAATTAGTTGAAATTTCAGCACTATTCATCCCACAAATGAACTGAATATATGGACGGGACATGCCTCGCACGGGCAAACATTCCCACTTTCATCTGCCCAATAGTTATTATAGTCCAACAAAGCCGAGCATTACTAAACGCGCTTTAATTCGGGGGCATATAATGGCCTGATCCGACCTATAGATCTAAGTCGGCCTAATACCACATACATACATACACTTTAATTCGGGGTATTAATTATCCCTGAGTTCAATTTCGCCCTAGCTGGCCCTGACATACGAACGTTGACAAACAGGTCGAGCACACATAAACGTTCATGAGCCACGTCGTTGTTTTGTTGACTGGTGGCAAGCATTAATACCGACGTGCGTGTCCAGACTTATCCAAGCTCTACTGCGGCTGCTCTCAGCTGATCATTGCTTGCCAGTTAAACTACCGGTACCGCTCGTATTAATTCGCTGAAAGAGCCATACAATCATGATGCCTACTGGTTGTCGCTTAGCGTAGCGCTTAGAGCGTGCCAAGTAGCGCACGGCTGGGCACCAGCGGGCAGTGGGCAGGCAGCGCGGCGGACGGCCACTTGACACGCCGTAGCTCGGCAATGCCCCAGGAACGTGTTCCAACGCATCATATTATCGGGAAGCATTTCTCTCTCTCGATCATGGCTGCTCTCTATTTAAAGACGACGTGTCGATAGTTGTGTGTGCTCGCAGCTCAACGATCAACACCAAAACATCGGAGACTAGCGAAAGACGACGACGCCAGTCTATGCAAAGAAGCACATTTTCAGGTAAGAGACTCATAGCCACAGGTGGCCGGTCATTTTGCATAGTGGTGATTTTTGTGCATGCGATAATAGTAAAAAATACAATAATATTAAATTTTTAAAAGGAAGGAATAAATTCCAGAGAGTGTGAAAAAAACCTTCTGCTCTAGAGCGAGTGCCTGTTTTCAGGAATGTGGTTAGTCTGCGCATAGTTTATTCTCGCCCTAAATACCATGGCACCCACCCTAACAGCCACTCACTCTGCCGTGCACCTCCGATTCCGTCGGACTACTCTCTTGGACAACCTTTCTGGATAGACACAGCGCTCGTGAATAAGCTGGTGCCCTGCGCTTGACTAGCTATCCATTGTCTTTTAAGAAATTCGGAGATTACGATTACGATTACGATTACGATTAAGATAGCAGCGGCTTCTCAAACATGGTATTACCTCTGTAATCGATGGCGTTGAAAAGATTGATCGTCGTATTTAGAGTAGGCCTAATAAGCTGAGCACTGGAGAACGGAACCAGTCTCGATTGGTTGGTGCCCAGAAACCTATAGTTGGATGGCAGAGCATGCAGTTTTGCCATGAACTGCCGTCATCATCATGTTGCTCTCTGCAAGCAGTTGACAGACCTGTTCGTACGTCCTGTGGCACCACTTCTCTCGCTGTTGAGCTTTCTTTTTTAGCTGTTGATGTTCCTCCCGCATGACCATCAACTGTAATCCTTGATTAAAATTATTGGCGGTGCTGCTTACTTGCATAATTAGACTTAGTTCCTCCAGTTCCGATCGGAGCATTGGTCGACAAGTCCTCGCCACTCCGCACGGTCACCATCCACCACCTCCGCCTCGTCCCAGCCCAGTCCCATCCGCTCCAGGTGCTGCTACTTCCAATAATATATCATCAAATGATTATTGTTATTATTATCAGCATTATTTTTTACTGTTATTTCCCTCGTAGGTTACAAATATCCCTCATGCATGACTTCAGCATTATTTAGAAGCAGACAAATAGATAAGATGCGTTATTCACTTCGCTGCATGGCATTCCATTGAATGATGGACATGCAGGCATTGGCAGAGAGACAGGCAAACACACACGGACACAGAGAGACACAGAGAGACACAGACATACACAGACAGACACAGACAGAGATATATCTAGGGTTGAGATTTATGAGATTCTATGTCCATTGCATTATGTAATAGTCATAAAGCCTTATAATTGCCAGGACTCGATATGTAGAGACACAAACATACATATCCAGACAGAGACAGAGAAAGGCAGATGCGCACAGACGCACACAGACGAAGACAAACATGGAGAGTCTCATATATACATTTGCAGAGATACAGATAGACAAACTGAGACAGATGGGTACAGACAGACAGACAGACAGACAGACAGACAGACAGACAGACAGACAGACAGACAGAAGACAGACACAGATGTGCGCAGACAAACACAGTGATATGGATACAGACAGGCAGACGCAGACTTACACAGACAGACATACATACATACACACATACAAACAGACACAGACAGACAGACACAGAGACACGGACATATACAAGCTGTGTCAATTGTGGCGAGACATCAGAAAGGCGTTACACACTTAATACGTTATGCACTTGAGAACTAAGTGACCCTCATTAAGATCATCATCTCAACAACTCTTCAAAGTGTTCTTCAGTCTACGCGTAAAGTTTTATCTATCTTTAGCGACGAATAAAAACACACCATAAACAACAGACTACATTGCATACATTGCATACATTGTATACATTGTATATACATTGTATACATTTATCGCTGTACATAAAACATTCAGCGTTAAAATATACGCTTGAACATGTACGTGCTCTTGATCCTTAATCTGATTTGATTTGTTGTATGTATAGCAGACGAGATCTATATCGAGTTGTTTCGATTAATTGCGACTTCAACATTGTCTCTGACGCTTTTATCAGGAAGCACTTAGTAGGAACAAGCGAGTCAACGCTAAAAGCCGTCAAAAGCTACACGTGTATTTTTTTTATACAACGCCTGTGTAATAAAAGCTCTTGTCCCAGTGGCGTTTGGAGATTCCCGGAAATGGTGATCGAATCGCGGAGGCGCCTCAACCAGCGCCTGTGTCAGAACTGGATCGAGCAGAACCGGAAGTTGGAATCGTCTGGCCGCAGTTCCTCCGTCGCTCCGCCATCGAACCTCGACGAGTGCGACCTGACCAGTCTCTCCTGGCTCATCGAGCTCGACATGGATTGCCTTTCGGCACCCTTACACCCCTCCGCAAAAAGTGAACTCGTCGGTCAACACCCCTCCGCCGCCAGTGGACTGGTCGATCCGTCGAAACAAGATGGCGACTTTCGATTGCGGAAACCAACGCATACGTACAGCGCGATGATTACACGAGCGATCAATGAAACAACGGAGAAACAGATCACTGTGGCTGGAATCTACAATTGGATTCGAAACAACTTTCCATACTATCGAGAAACATCGGCCAGCTGGAAGGTAACAAAGCACTGACCCATGGCTGATCTTAACTGACTGACTGACTGGCTGACTGACTGACTGGCTGACTGACTGACTGATGTTAACTGACTGACTGACTGACTGACTTGCTGACTGACTGACTGACTGACTTGCTGACTGACTGACTGACTGACTTGCTGACTGACTGACTGACTGGCTGACTGACTGACTTGCTGACTGACTGACTGACTGATTCACGTCACGTGGGGCGCCTCTGAGTAGAGAGAGCTTGAAGGGGCACTATAACAAGTACACATACAAACAAACTCACTCACTCACTCGCTCGCTCGCTCACTCACTCACTCACTCACTCACTCACTCACTCACTCACTCACTCACTCACTCACTCACTCACTCACTCACTCACTCACTCACTCACTCACTCACTCACTCACTCACTCACTCACTCACTCACTCACTCACTCACTCACTCACTCACTCACTCACTCACTCACTCACTCACTGGCTAACTGACTCACTCACTCAGTCACTCACTCGCTCACTGACTCACTGACTCACTGACTCACTCATTTGCTTTCTTACTTACACACAACCTTGACAGTATTGTAAAATTCCGGTTAGAAAAGCAGGAACTAATTCAGCATGCAGTCATAAAACGTGTCCTACGTGCAGCTCTGTATTGCATGACAGCGCTGCTGCAGGGTCGCATTCCTTTGAAACAGCGATCGACATGTCTTGGCTTGTTTGTAAGTTGTTTAGCGTTGTTTATATGACGCGCGGCAGTTTATGAAAAACTACCGGACATTATTTATAATACATGCTCTTGCTCAATAGAAACTTTGGAATAAAAAGAATTGCAAACGGGCAGAGAACGATCCGTCTGCATGGATGTCTGCCTGTCTGTGTGGGTGTCTGTCTGTATGTCTGTTTGTCTGGCTATGTGCCTGTTTGTCCGGCTAGCTGTATTTCTGCTTGACTGTTTGTCTTTTTCTTTGTCGGAATTACAGCACACAATAATTGGCAAACGAATAATATGATCCATAACTTTATTACAAATTAATTAATTAAATAATTAGTCATTAATTTTACGAAAGGCTCACTCGTAATATATGGATAATCATCGAACTTTACTTTCGTTATGACAAAATTTCATGAGGTTATTGCTAAAAAATAATCATTACTTGCATGCATGCATAATTGCATATTGCATACGTAACAAGCCTATTCAATAATTACTGTTTCTAGGCTACGTGTATTTCTAAGTAATTACGAATTGATTCGATATTTAACTAATAACTAACATAACTATATTAATACATTAATGCATTCACGTTTTCAATAATCAATTCATTAGTTAGAACATTAATTAATTTGTAACATTTGTCTGTTAGTTGATTCTTTCTTTCATTCAGGGCTGTTTTAAGGAATTTTTAGAACTGCACAACTAGACCTTTCCTTTCCCATCTTCCATGGTAAATTACTTCCAATCGGAGGACAATGACCTTTTTCTAGTTTTAACTGTACAGAAGTGCCTCTACAACTGCACAAATCCAGTTAGAAATGCACATTTTGTGTACAACTGCACGTTGAAAAAGCCTTGCTTTCATTTATCCGTGTATGAATTATTTATTCATCCATTCATTTATTAATCCATTTTGTTGTCATTAATTCACATTGCTCATCAATTCATTGTAGAATTCCGTTCGTCATTGTCTCTCAACGAATCGTCGTTTCCAGCGAGTGACACAAACACGAGACAAGTTCGGCAAGAGGTTCTGGCGCATCGTGCCCGACCCGCGCCCAGGGGACCCAACAACAACAACAACAACATCGGGGCCCATCGGGGCGAGATCCTCCATCCCTCGACCGCCGCCCCACCGTCTGCTGGTCAAGAGGGGAGCGATGACGACACCCATGGACGACTGCAACATCTCGGAGGCGATCAGATGCATCGGGCGATGGGAAACGATCGATTCGACCGGTGAAAGTCAGGGCAGCGATTCAACAAGAGATTCATCGGCCGATGATTCGTCGGCCGAATCCCTCGGGGCCGAATCCTTGGGGGCCGAATCGATCCGAACGGACCTCAGCTGCTCGCCCCAGCCACCGCCCTCTAGCGGTCTCTTCAACCCCGACTGGTCATGTGACTCTCGTCTCAACGAGATCCTGCGTGACCTCAACGACCTTGAATCTGATCAGCCTGCTGTTGTTGTTGGATCCACCTCATTTGAACCGACGGTGGCGTCACACTTTCCCGATCGGCAGCGATTGGAAAACGATTGCTTACTTACTAATCTGAACGAACTGAACTCCAACGTGGCAGCCGATGATTGGAGCCTCGCTGACCTGACCCAGTTATCATCGTGTAAGCCAATCAGCGATTACCTTCCGAACGCCTCCTGCATTGACGATCTATCCAGCTACCTCCTGCTTGACGCTGACCTTGGATTTAGGACGATACTTTAGGACGTTCAAAAACAATCGTCACCGTGAAATTCTATCCGTCTGGAGCTCTCCAGCTCAAGATAAAGTGCGGAGATAGTTTTGATTCTAATCGATAACTGACAAGATATGCAAATTCTATTTCATATGGATTAGCAACGTGATCAATCGTGTCCGTCTCTAAAATTACCCATCAGACCTTCTAATCTGGTCGCCCTGATTTGGCCCTTGTGTGGCGCTATGACAGTTCGAAATATCCAAGATTTACATTGCATTACTTTATATTACATTACATTAGGCCTACATCCCGTTACGTTACATTACTCTACGTTGCACTACGTCATATT
>OX243816.1:41922190-41962190 GCA_945859605.1 Lumbricus rubellus | reverse complement strand
AGGATGAGGAGGGAGAAGGAGAGAATAAGAGAAGAAGAAGGAGAAGGAGGAGGAGATGTTGTTTCGTGCAATCCGAGAAGTCAGTTGAGCGGTCGACATAAAAAAGTTCTTGACTACTGTTAACTGTAGAATGGCAGGCGGTTATTTAATCTCCTGTATTCGCAGATGGTATGGCATTACTCACAGAATCCTACATACAAGGACCAACAGACACACAGACAGACACATAGAGACACACAGACATACACACAGACAGACGCACACAGACACGCAAACAGACACACAAACAAACACACATATATACACACACAAACGCACAGACAGACACACACAAACACATAAACAGACATACAGGCATACACACAGACATACACACACACAAACACACAGACAGACACACACGCATACCCACAAGGATACTATAGGCATTTGTGACCGACGTGTTACTTACCGTTGGCGAGCCCAACTTGCTGCCAACTAAACTTTCCTAACTCAGCACTGCAGCTATCAGCCTCCCGCCGCTTCTACCTATGAGCTGCTCAACGAGCACAAGGCTATAGCACCATCAGCAACCTTACGTTTTTAACACCAAGCGAGGTGAGCAGATAGGGGAGCCCTAGCCCAGCCGGGTCGTCCGCCCGTCCGCCCGCATGCACCCATCAGGCGGACCGATGGATGGCCCTCTCCCTCTCTGCAGGGGCCTACGTCTTAATTAAACACCGCTCACGCCTGGCCTAGACACGGACTCAAGGCTCCACTCAGTGGAACAGCCAAAGCTACAGGACTTCTGTTTTATAGTTATGTGCGGGAAACTTAGTTTATTGCGGTTAACAAATGAGATTAGTTTTCAACGATTTATTCCATTCGAGACATCAAGGGCGAGCCCCACTCCGGAGCGTAGCCGTCTCCACAATTCTCCGCCAACCACTACGGTCCTGCGCACATCTCCAAGCTGCGTTTAGTCCAAGGCCCAGCGGTCTCAGGTCTGCGTCGACCATTCGAGACACCATGCCAATATGCGGGTCGCGAAAAAGAAGAGACAAAGAAGCACTCATGTACAGCTAAACCTAGCAAAAAGTCATTGTCCTTAGTTTGATTGGTAGTCATTTATCATGAAGTTAGCCTGAAAAACTGTTTCCGGCTACTTCGCTTTTGCAAGCGCTGTAGAAGTTAAAAGTTTACGATTACGATTCTTTTTGTCTTGTGAATTCTGGCAGGTGATCCAATCTATGACACAAATCAAACACTAAGTTCCATTGTCTCAAGCACATAAGGGAAAGAGGGGCACTTGCCTCCTCCTCCTCGGAAAATTGGCACATAATTATTTCTCTAGCTACTACAACATTTTGATTTTCAGCAAATTCATTCGCACTAAAGCACTATTATAGAGGCCTATAATCATACATGAAGTTAGCCTGAAAAAATTAACTCAGGAAACTCTTTGAAAATACACGATCTTCAATAATTCTTCATATTATAATTTCCTATTGCGTTTCTTCATTTTTCAAGCTCTTGCTAACAACTCTATTCTCGGCCATTGTGTTTGCCTCCTTCCACAATATCTGAGGGCGACTCATGCCTGTAGTTCCACACACAGTTTCTTGTTCATTCGCTGATTTAAGGAAGTCCATACAGATCAGCCTACTTATGTGTGGGTATGCGTGTATGTGTATACATTATACACGTAGCCTAAATACCGCCACAGAAAACGCTCGGGGAGTTCCGTAGTATAATTCCTCCGACTATTATAGTAGCGCATTTTACCGGATTCTGCGTTTGAGATTCATGAGAAAACGATTTAATAAATAAGACAAAAACGCAGCCTGTTATCAAGTAATACGGACCAATTGCATTGGATGGAATGATGCTAGGTCGGTGGGAGTAGCGATCGCTGCTGGAGATGATGGTTGCAATTCGGGAGATGAGAGAAATTTGCGATAAAACGGACTTTAGAAAGCGACAGCGTTGAGCTGAATAATATGAAAAGGTCGTCTGCTATTAGCCTATAATTATTATCAAGCCGGATATGTTTGCTGAAGTCGAAAGATCACCGGTTCAAATCCTGTTCCAATTAAACTGAGGTAGGCCTGGTCTTATATCTCTGTCAGAGTTAATTGCGATATGCCTCTGTCTGTCCCATAGTCTACTTCTTTCTGTCTGTCTGTCTGGCTCTCTGTCTCTCTGGCTCTCTAGGCTATTATTTTGTGCTACATTCAGTGTCTATACATAACTCGTTCTGTAGCACAATTTATCTTATTAGCAACAGTTGCGTAACATGATCGACAATCACATGACCGAATTGAGTGTAGCCTATAATTATCACTGTCTTTGATGAATACACATGTGAGTAGGCCCCCTATATTTATTACACTTAACTAGATAGAATCACACATAACCCAAATAGCATTACTGTATGTTCACACGGTTATTAAGCTTATAATTTTCATACGTCAAGCGTCATAGTTTATTGTGATGACATCAAAGTGGTTTTAAATAAGCTTAGACGGTAGACCTACTTTGGTGGAATTCCCAAATAGTAATTATGACATTAAAAGGTAATAACTACTTTTAAAAGTCTTTGTTAAATCGTGAACACCTGATCCTTCTGAGAGCGATTAGTGACTAAGGTCCGCATCTGAAAATCAATAACATGTCCGCCAGCTTCAATTTGACTTCTTGAGGACGGGTTCCTTCTTTGTCTCCGGAACAGATGCGCTGAACAGTCTACGCGGACAAATTGAAGAATTCTTATTGCATTGCGTCTATAAAATATTTATAAATAGGGTCTAGTATGTTTTAGTGCATACATAATTATTAGAGACGCTTTCAGTGCGAAAGACCCATGGGAAAGAAATTGGTTTTGAGACAGCGGAGAGATGCACTTGGAAGTGAATTTTTTAAGCAGAAACATTCAGATCGCACCTCAAGGGTCTATCTTCGATAGACATCACAATGTGACCTTTTGAACTGAGGTATAGTGGTATACAGCACCCATTAATTTTATTCAATCTTGTTTGCCCCGCATCGCTAAGTAGGCCTATACATCATCATAATGATATTATTATTTTTCTACCATGAGACAGAAAAAGAGAGCGACCTATTATGCAGGCAAAACATCTGGATTGAGCCATGGCCGTCCTCATGCGGGGGAACAAAGAGGTCAAAAGCCGATCAGAGGATCTCTAATAAAACGCAGCGATGTGACAGAGAGGGGTCGAAGCATGAGATCACAAAGATACTTCAGAGCAAAACCCAACTGAGACAAAAACAACTAAGGACCAAAAACAAGAACTTTAGTTGCAAATAAACGGGCAGAAAGATGGAGACAGTGAAGTAATTCAGTCATGAATGTAGATATGTGGAAGAACCGAGGAAGACTGTAGGCTATCAGTCTATAGCAGCAGCATCAATTGAGCACAAACTGTACAGGATATAGAAGAACCCTTAAGTATAAATGTAAGAAGAGGATGGAATCACATTGGTCTATCCGTGAACAGACAAATGCTTGAACACTTGAGTCAAAGATCGAAGCTGAACAGATCTGCGAACAACCTTAGCTGGAAGTAGGATGAGCGAGTAAGCTTTCTAAATGTGTTCAGCAAAGGTATACATAGGAGCATAATTTTATGATTTTGGTAATTAGGCTACACTGTGATCCCTGAGAGAGAATCGATATGTTATTTGTAAATGATGTGTGACTACCTCCTGTACATGAAACCAAATTTCTGGGTGTTTTTAATCACTGATCAGCTCAAAACGGAATAAACATGCGGATGCGGTCAGAGGTCGCTGGCATTTTTTGACAGATTGGGCAGTTTCTACATGATAACAAACTGAAGCTATTATAGCGTGCCTTACTATTGTAGTCTAAATATCAATTACGGTTGGGCTTCTCCTTTTATGCAGGCTATACAACCTGCAATTGGATTGCATACTGAAGCTTCAGAAACCTTGCATGTCGATCTGTTTTCCGTTCATCCTATAACATTTATAGGATATAGCTAAATTTAATTTAGCTCATTCCAATGTCTTCATTCAATAAGTTACATCATTATATAGGCCTATTCTACAAATTTATTACTGTTCTGCGAGTCTGTTACTGTCATTAGTTCAGGTTTGGAAATAATGCCTTGCATTTGAGCACTGTTTTATATCATATTCTTATTCTCTTCATACTCCTGGGGCGAGTAAATAATAGTTTTGAACATGTTGTTTCCTACGATCGACCTGTCGATTTAATAGTTTTAGAATTTCTGGTCGTCGTTTACGATAGGCTATCAAATAGTCTATGGGATGATGTTAAACGAAAAATAGTCTCTATAATTTCAAGAAAAAAAGATAAGAGGGGCATGTATGTAAAGCATTATACACTGTGCCCCATAAAAAACACACCAAAAAACTTTGTTAGGAAACGCATGTAAGTCTAATGTTAAATAAGAAAAAGTAATGTTTCATTTAAGAAGATGATCGAAGTGATGTCCCTTCGCTTGAACGCAGGCTCTCAGCCTTGGCCGCCACTGCAGTGTTCAATAGCTTTGTCAATGACACTCTGCTTCAACTGTGCCCACACAACGATGATGCGCTCCTTGAACTCGTTGATGTCCCGTATTGCTGTCTGGTAGTCGCGTTCCTGTATTAGACCCCAAATTCTGTAGTCAACGGGATTGAGGTCTGGTGAGTTTGCTGGCCAGAGTTACGGTCCAATGAAGCTTGGTGTTTCACGTCGCAGCAATGCAATGGTGTCCTTTGCGCGATGTGCTGGGGCGCTGTCCTGCTGAAGAATGAATGTCGCTTGACTAATCTCTGTTTAAATGTTTCCAAACACGCTTAGTCTGCGTCACTGCCCCTAACAGCAACCACTTCTGTGAGTAAGTAAAATGTAAAATATTTTGTGGCAGAATTATTTGAGAAACAACGAACAAACTTTTATTACAATTGGCTTAGTTTTATAGAAGATTTTTGAAAAGTTTTTGGTGTGTTTTTTATGGGGCACAGTGTAGCCTACAGTTGATTGACTATTAAAATTTTGGTAACATTTTGTTCGATGGAGGCGTATGTCTGCACCTGTTATCACTCTTGTATACTTTTTCACTGAGTTTCTTAGCGTTGCGTTGTATACCAGACTATTGCTATTTTGGTGCTTTAATTACTAGTGTGACTGTTGGTGTTTGTGGTTTTGTGGTGCTGCTCTGCTGTTATAGTAACAATTATAACTATTACTATTGCTGTTATTTATAATCGTCTACCCGAGGTAACGTACATAATTATGATCTCTCAGGTTCTTAAAAACTACCCTAAGATTATCAATCTGCAACTACCGGTAGGCCTATACCGATCCTCGTCCACCCACTGAAGTCCACAAATATGACCCTGAAGGCCACGGCATTATTAGGCTATAATAATTATTATGAATATCTTGATCATTATTGAATTTTTATTTCTATCTATGTGATTACTATCATTGAAGTTAAAACTAAGTGCTGAGTACATGTATGAATGATAATGACCAAAGACAGGCCAAGGTTATAGAAACCTTCTTTACTTTAGTATAATCTATTACCGTTTATTGGTTCCTGTTGCAATAAACAAATGCAGTTCAATATCAGTTCAGGCTTCAAGTCTACATGTAGCTTCAGAACTTACTAGCCTAGCTATACTTCTGAAAGTGCATTGCTGAATTGAATAAGTCTTGGATTTGTGAAGGGCCTCTTGTGACGATAGGCTATGTTTTCTAACGGCGCAATAGAAATTGTCGGTTTCATTATCATAGATACCAGGTAATTTATTAGGTTTTCGAATGGCGATTTGGTCCTCGGTCTAGAATTCTAGATACGACAAGAGGTATAATTCGTTCAGCTTATCGTAGACCATGCATGCAGGAATTCGTGTTTGACCGTTAAAAGTGAACTTTGCTTCGCAGTAGGAATTTCCGCGTCCAGGGAACTTTCGCCCAGATGTAGATGTGGGCCTACACATGCAGCAAGACATTCATGACACATCATTCCAATCAGAAATTCTTTCCGTCTGTTGATCGCAACGGAATGACCGACCGACCGACCTGGTTATCTTAATGCCCTGCTTCCGTGGCATTCTGTCCGTCTACATCAGATATCTCTCCATGTTACTCTATCTTTCTAGTTCACTCTATATGCATAAAATTATGTCTCTTTCCGTCTATAATCATGTCCTCATACAGTTTGCATCTGTGTATTTGTCACTGTCAATATAATATCTGAATATCTCTCCATTTCTACTTGTCTCTATTTGTCTATAAAAGTTATGTCTATCTAAGTCCTTTTGTATCTGTCTCTTTTTGTCTATTTATGTTTGTATGTGTTTATCTGTCTGTCAGTGTGTCTGAATCTACCTCTCTCTCTTTCAACGCCTGCATGTCTCAGTTTACATGCATAGTGGTGCCATATAAATTTAAGGCTTTTACGATTACGATCAATGTCCTTCTGTCTCCATCTGAATCTGAATCTAAATGTATGTCTCTTTGTCTGTCTCTGTTTTCCGTTTCTATTAATTCTATCCGCCAGTCTGTGTGATACGATACATGTGCAGCCGGCAGTTGTGACTAATATCGTCAGCATTGTTGTCGTCATCGCCGTCATCGTCATCATCAGCATTGTCATCGTCGTCATCGTCATCGTCGTCATCAGCATTGTCATCGTCGTCATCGTCGTCATCTTCGTCATCAGCATCGTCATCGTCGTCATCGCCGTCATCGCCATCATCATCATCATCATCATCATCATCATCATCATCATCATCATCATCATCATCATCATCATCATCATCATCATCATCATCATCAGTATCATCATCATCATCACCACCACCACCACCACCACCATCATCATCATCATCATCATCAACAACAACAACAACAACAATAAATAGCAACATCAGCAACAATAAATTAATAAAAACAACAACAACAACAGCTTCTGACTTAAGCAATCAAGCAATTTAGCGGCATTGGGTACAAATAAATCCTCTGCAATCTGCATGTCCTCGGTCATTTGTGATGTCCATAGATTTAGTTCATGTTTTATTTGCAATGTGTATCCAGTGTAGTCTTTGTCTACCTTCGTTAGTTTTTCTTCGAATATTCTACGCAGTGCATTGGAATCCGGCATTTGTCATTGTCTCTCTACAGTCTTTGTCTGCTAGAACGGTTCGGTTGCCTAATAATTATCATAATGATTATCATATTACATTTAATTTGCAATTCTAAATAAATCGGAAAGCCGTCTGCTAAGTATTGTATAACGAGCAGATCATCCAACATAATCATTTAAAGCTATTTTTCAACGCCGCAACCAGTGGCGTAGCTATCATGTGTGCAATGTGTGCAAAGCACACGGGCCCACGACCTCCAGGGGCCCACAGAGATTGCTGAATAATTTGTTAAAATATTAATCGAACCTAATTAAAAATTCGCATTATTTTGTGACAAATGTAGTTTTTGTGAACACTTACATTAGGCTACCTCTTTACTTTACTGATGCAGTGACGCCTGTCAACCGCCGTGCTGTTGACAGGAAAAATTGTAGGCTCTACTGAGCTCTTTTTAACTTGGGTTTTTGTCTCGAGTCATGAAAAAGGTCGAACATAGTTTTTAAGTTGAGAACAAGAAACGAATCATACCATGTCGCATAAGATTTCTATTTCGCTGATTCGCTTTCCTATGCAAGTGGCATGGGTAGCATATATGCTATCTAGAATAGGTGCACGGTGTACAAATTATGTTCGTCTATCTACCTACATGTATCTATCACATTCGTAGGCCTATGTTGTAATTAATGGTGCGCCGCAGAAATCTCATACTTGTCACAGTCATGCTCGTATATAATAATTGGGGATTTGCTGGATATGGTAACGGTAGTGACCTGACATCTCCCTCAACCAGGATGAGAATTGTCGGGGATTGAAGTGGTAGTTAAGTCTTCTTGTCACTGTTTCACAACCAATTAAACTCCAATCCTCACACTGCTCTCAAAGACTCAACTTCTCTCAGCTCTCACCCCACAATCAGAGAGACACAAAATTGAGCACGCGTAGATCAGGGTTGTCGGGAATCACGCGTATTTACCCCTATTTTTGCACTTGCATGGAATATTGCTAAACTTATTATTAGATAGACCTACAAAAAAAATATCAATGATCGTTTCTTTTTTATGTGCACATTGCAAATCATGGACGGTGGACCTGAATTGATGGATGATTGACATTTTCTGCTGAACAAAAGGCTAAGAAGAAACTCTATGATGCCATGACATTGTACTAGAAGGCCTACTAATAATAAGTGGATAAGCATGCTAGGTGATAGGTTTCAAATTCGACCAAGAAATTACTGAAGCTATAGCACTTTAGTTTATCTGCTTCAGTCGTGCTGCATTTGTGTTTATTCTGTGAGTTGTAGGCTACTGCAATTACTGCATGCTTTAGGTCTAATAGCAAAATGTCATTGATTAGTTTTAGTGATCTTGATTGCATGCAGAGTAAGAATTGCGGAGGGTTGTGGGTTTAACCCCCAGTCATTCTTTAGATGCCACAATAAAGTCCTCATCGACGTCATCGTACGCCCAACTCCACATAGCCTAAGTCAACGTCTGGCCCACCGTGTTATTTTTCTACAATGCTCATGCTGATTGCATGCACACAAAATACCGGCCTAACAAGGTCAATCAGGGGCCCATGCGGAACTTCTGCACATGGGCCCACGAAAAGCTAGCTACGCCACTGGCCGCAACTGACATTTACATGTATAAGTCAACGTATGAATCTGACATAATAATTATTGTAAACGTGTCAGAACAAAGAGAACGCCACCAGCGCCTCTAGCGACCTTCTTCAAACAATTACTTCAATGCGATCACGATATTCTTTATTGACAAGCAATTGCACAAATGTATTAATTATATAATGCGTTGTACGAATGGCATTGGATAGGTCGCTTCTGTGGAGATGTAAGATATACTTATTATGTATAGAGGTCTAGGCCTATGGTACATGCAATTACTGATTAATACCAACTCCGCCACTGTTTGCACTCTGATAGTGCCAGTCCTAAGTCGGATTAAAGAAGGAGGGCGATGCTAATGATCTCTGTTATCACATGCAGTGTCGTTAAACCGAAACTACTACTACTGCTACTACAACAACAACAACAACAACAAAAACAATTACAACAACAACGCAAGCAAACGCACATGTACACACTCACGCACGCACAAATACATAAAATTATTATATTCATATATATATAAATATATATTTTATTTATACAACGCAAAGTGGTAGGAATCTCGAAGAACATGCTGCACACATATAAAGTATACACTCAACAGTATATAAAGAGTCAGTAGCCTAACTGGGTCGACTGCTCAGTTTCAGCAGACAGGCTAATTTATGAGACGCTGAGAAAGTATAAAGATGAAATTTTTAGCAGACATAAAATACGTGGTTAGTTCTCTCGAACGTCCAATTATACCGCAGCTGCTGAGTGGTGACGTTTCGTTCCATTAACTGCCTGTTTAATTTTTTTCAGAGGTAGGATTCACATTTCTGCGAATCCACTGAGCAGAAGGCGTTCTCATTAACATAGGCCTTACACTGTATAGAACTATACATCAACATCAGTGCACGCGGACTTAGACGAAGCTGACGTTGTCATGACATAATTGGTTGCATTGGAATTAACTATAACCCATCTAATGACGCTTGACTCGTGTACGTGAACATTCAACTATATATATACTATACATAT
Organism: Lumbricus rubellus; assembly: GCA_945859605.1. Classification (NCBI taxonomy): domain Eukaryota; kingdom Metazoa; phylum Annelida; class Clitellata; order Crassiclitellata; family Lumbricidae; genus Lumbricus; species Lumbricus rubellus. The sequence continues at coordinate 41,952,415 of OX243816.1, read as the reverse complement.
GCATATAATATATACATATTCATATGATATATATATATATAAGATATGTATATGATAAGTGTGTGTACATGTAGACTATCATGCCAATAGATATGCAAGTATTTAAGTATGCGGATGTAAACACTGTCAGTGTTTAATAGCGCACATGATGTACAAGTGTTTACATAATTTTATATATATATCATACATATAGATATTCTATATATATATTATACGACGTATACGTGTTATAATTATATTTCAATTAACTGGCATGCTGTTGAATCTAAGGGTCACATCCAATGTACTTGTAAGCGGGCAGGGCTGTGTGTAAAGTATTGGCTCAGTGGGTCCCTCTCGGGCCAAGCGCTTCCCCTCCAGCTCCTCCATCCATGGGCTCATAAATATATATACATATTATATATAACATATTATGTATAAGTATATATATAATATATATATATATATAGATAGACATCCGTGCTTCATAGCACTTGTTCTTCCAGTCTCAGCATCCAGTAGCATCATCATCATCAGCAGCAGCAACCAGCGGATGCGATTCGGTCGTTGTTGGCTTCCTGTCATCACTCGCAATCGCGATTACCCTCCTCCGTCTGTCCCCATCGACCATCGCCACTGCCTCTGTTTCTGCCACTGCCTCTGCCTCTGCCTCTGCCTCTGCCTCTGCCTCTGCCTCTGCCTCTGCCTCTGTCTCTGCCTCTGTTTCTGCCTCTGCCACTGCCTCTGCCTCTGCCTCTGCCTCTGCCTCTGTCTCTGCCTCTGCCTCTGCCTCTGCCTCTGTCTCTGCCTCTGTCTCTGTATCTGCCTCTGTCTCTGTCTCTGTCTCTGCCTCTGCCTCTGCCTCTGCCTCTGCCTCTGCCTCTGCCTCTGCCTCTGCCTCTTTCTCTGTCTCTGCTGCCTATTTATTTCATCTGGTTTTAGTGATTGCGATCAGTCTAGAGGATCGAAGAGTGGCGGGGGGGTCTGGTAAGGGGGCGGGGAAACGGAGGGACAGATTGGAGAACGGTTAAGTGCAGGAAGGGAAAAGTGAAAGGAGGTCTGGAACAAAGGAATAAACATAGAGAGAAAGGAAGGAAGGAAGGCAAAAGGAACAGAGGGAATACATGATGAAGGTACTAACTATTAAGAAATAAGGGAATGATGCTGGGAGGCAGGAAAGATTCAGGGAATGTTTTCATCAAGTGGAGATTTTGATAGCATGATGGGTCGGCATCAGTATATCATTCAGGAGCATATCTGATAAGAACCTGTCAGATTACAATAATAATAATTATTAGACAGGATCATATCCAGATAAGAGTATATTAGATTTCAGGCAAGAACCTGAGCCTATGCAATAAGAACCTATCATATAATAAGCTGTCAGATTTGAGTTGCTCGATTCGCACTGATGATCGAGCAAATCAGATTTAAGTTGATCCAAATATCAATAATTATTGTTCATCGATATCGTGAATCAAAAATAAACTCTGTAAGGTTATTAGAGCTGCCAATAATAATAATTATTGAAGTCTGTCAATTAATACGACTTCAACTCCTCCAGTGAATGCATTGTCTGCATAGGAGAAGCGTGTACGCTTTGTTACAGTTAGGGATTAAATTAAATGTAGTTCTGTGGAATCACAGATGTAATAATATAATTATTATGAATTGCCAAAAGATATCGACCAGTGATGTGATGACCTTAAATCAGTGTTTAATCTAGTCCCCGCCCGCTGGGGGGGGGAATTCAGGTTTCTGGGGGGGGAGACAATTGAGCGTCCGAAGGACGCTCGTGAGGCGCGTAGCGCCGAGACCCACAGGGGGAGAGGTATGGGGAGGGGGATGGGCCCCCTCCCCATCAGAAACTTTTTGAATTTCCACATTGCAATGGTAGCATTTTAAGGTACCATCTTAACAAAATACCTGTACTTTTTCAGAGCCTCATCAGAAACTTTTTGAATTTCCACATTGCAATGGTAGCATTTTAAGGTGTCATCTTAACAAAGTACCTGTACTTTTTCAGAGCCTCATTAGAAACTTTTTGAATTTCCACATTGCAATGGTAGCATTTTAAGGTGTCATCTTAACAAAATACCTGTACTTTTTCAGAGCCTCATTAGAAACTTTTTGAATTTCCACATTGCAATGGTAGCATTTTAAGGTACCATCTTAACAAAATACCTGTACTTTTTCAGAGCCTCATCAGAAACTTTTTGAATTTCCACATTGCAATGGTAGCATTTTAAGGTGTCATCTTAACAAAATACCTGTACTTTTTCAGAGCCCCATCAGAAACTTTTTGAATTTCCACATTGCAATGGCAGCATTTTAAGGTGTCATCTTAACAAAATACCTGTACTTTTTCAGAGCCCCATCAGAAACTTTTTGAATTTACTCATTGCAATGACAGCATTTTAAGGTGTCATCTTAACAAACTGCCTGTACACTTTTCAGTGCTTATAAGAGTGGACTTCAATAAATATAAGCAACACTTAACAATTTTTTGCGGGGGGGGGGTTATTTCCAAACTGTAATGGTAGGCCTCCTCTTTTAAGGTGCCATTTTAGCAAAATAACTCCATTAGACTATTCAGTACAAAAAAAGTGTTTTAGGATCTAATATAATATATGATTATAATTACATATATACTTACATATATAATTACAAATATATACAATAAAAATATCTTTATGTATCGAGTTCAGCAGCTCAGTTCTCCTGTTGCTGAGTTATTCTAATGAATAAATGCAGACATGAATATAATAGTAGCCTATAATTATAAGCTGATTTTTCAGCACTATATCAGTTTAACCCTGTTTCCCAAGATGGTCCTGAATTGCTGACTAGGACATACTTTCTGAAATCATATTTAATGGTACACAAACCAACCAAGAACTAATAAACTACCGGTGCCAAATTCAAGAAACCATGTGTAGTAATGATGTTGTTTTTAGGTTTTACTATATATGTGTTCAAATAATAGGACCAAACATTTTGAAATTTTAGGCCTACAGTTTAAAATTTGAAGGATACCACTTTTGAGATGCCATTCGGTTGTACAAAAGTAGTATTTGTACAAATATTAGCAGTAAGTTATTCTCATTTTAGCAGGATTGTGTCATATATTATAATAGTAAATAATAACATTATAACCATTGACCATATAATAATAAATAATACTACAGTATATTATAACAATTCACGTAATACGATGATGTAAACAGCAACTAAAACTATAAGCATTTTGTCAAATTTTCTGGTGGGGACGTCATATCTGTTTTTAGTTGTGCAAAAATAGTGTTTATGCAAATATATACAGTAAGTTATACTAATTGCAACATGATAGTATCATATATAATAATAGTAAATAATAAATAATAATCATATAATAGTAAATAACATCACGGTATATTATAACACTTCATATAAAAAAACGATGAAAATAGTAACTAAAAACCAATATCATGTTGTCAAAATTTTCTGGGGGGGGGAAATGTCAATCCTGGAGGGGGGGGACTTTCCCCCCCAGAGACGTCTAGATTAAACACTGCCTTAAATCAGGCAGAAGTGTATAATTATAGAGAATGGATTTTGTTGGTGGAATTGAATGGATTCCGGAAAGACGGAAAGACGGAAGGAGGGAAGATCTGGAGAAGATATACATACACATGTATGTGTGCATGTATGTATGTATGTATGTATGTATGTATGTATGTATGTATGTATGTATGTATGTATGTACATGTATGTACATGCATGTATGTATGTATGTTACAGTATGTATGTACGTACGTACGTACGTATGTATGTATGTATGTATGTATGTATGTATGTATGTATGTATGTATGTATGTATGTATGTATGTATGTATGTATGTATGTATGTATATATATGTATGTATGTATGTATGTATGTATGTATGTATGTATGTATGTATGTATGTATGTATGTATGTATGTATGTATGTATGTATGTACGTACGTACGTATGTAGGCCTATGCAGGTGTATGTATGTATGTACGTACGTACGTATGTAGGCCTATGCAGGTATGTATGTATGTATGTTATCCGTATAATGTTGAAGAGGTAGTCTAAGACAGAGTGAGAGAGAAGTTTATGCGTCGTGGCGTGCATAATAGAATTTCTCATTAACTTCAAGGTGCATAGGCTATATATACTATTCATCTCCTCTGCAGCGTTTTCAGTTCGCATTTGACGGACGGGTGGTAAACGATGAGCGAAGGCGCCATGCAGACTGCAGTGAGTGTTCTGGGTTCGAGTTCAGTGCCTCTGAGTTTGTTTAGAAGTAGCGCTTTGAAACGAGAGAAATCCGCCAGATACGATGGAAAAACATTATAGCCCACGTCCACAATATTGTACAGACGCTGTCTCTATGTACATGCGTGTGTTAGAGTTTGTAGCTCTGTCCATCAGCCTACCTGTCTTGCCCTTTGTATGCTTGCATGTGGTACTGAAACTTTAGCTTTTCTTCACCTGTTTTTCTAACTTCACGCCTAAGTCCCTCCCTCCATCGTTCACGCCTTTTCTTTTCCATTCCTTTCTTCCTCCATTTCTCTCTTCCATCATTCCGTCTTCTGACGTCAGTTCTTCACTTTTTTCTTTTGTTTTTATTGTTCCTTCATTCCTCCCTTCTCTTCCTATTCCCTTTCTTCTTCTATTCCTTATTTCCGTTCTTTATTTCATGCATAAGTTCTTCAAGTCATTTTCCTTTAGGCTCTATTGCATTAATTGATTCTTTTCTTTTCTGCTTCCCTCTGATGTTCTCCCACCTTTCCCATCCGTCCATTCATCGTTTTTATTTTTCTTCACACCATCGTTCTTACTTCCTTTCACCCATCCATTTTTCATCTTTCCATCCTTCACTTTCTTCACTTCCATCACTCCACTGGAATGACTCCAGTCTTGTTTCTTTCCATACTCCTATAAAATTCCGTCGATAAGATTAACTATTATTTGTTTGCAATCACTTTGAGAAATTCAATGAACCTAACTTAGCCTAATGAGTTGCTACAGTTCAGTATCTTTATTTACTTATCCACATTGACGATGATACAAGCATGCCAAAATAACGAAAGTGCGTCTAGTATGCATCATGGACCTATTATAAGGCAAGTTTTCTCACAGTTATTTGCTACTTGTTGGAAACAAAGTATAGGCTAAAGATAGGATTTTGCAGCCAATGAGAACATCGGACCTATAGGCCTACATAATTCCAAACAGAGAAACAAAAGGAAAGCTTGAAATAAGTATTATTGAAAGCAATGAGTAATTTGTCTTGTTCAGCGCTAAAACAAAATAACAACCAGGAACGTAAGCAGACTAAAACTGAAGAGGAAGCAACTTCGAGAAGACACATGATCCAAGCGCAATAGATGAGTTAGAAATCCTATAAATCCTGGCCAATGGTCATGCAAATAATTGCCTCTGCATTGGATCTCAGTATAAATAAAGGCAGCTGTCTCCTCTTGCCTCCATGTATATCTACGCCTATTTTTATAGACTCACATTTTGCATCACCATTACTAGTGAGAAGCTAGAAGAATGTCGGTAAAAATCGATGCAATAATATTATTATTGTAACTCTTGTCTATTGTTCGTTTTCTTGTGTGCGTCTCTGCATTTCTGGTACATAAATTATCCAGTTGATTGTTGCTCTAAATATTATGCCTATACCAGCATGCAGCAGTCTTCGTATAAGCTACATAGACAGATGGTTCTCAACGGGACCATCATGGATCACATGGCTCCAGGCTTCAGATGTTGTTTGCAAGCCATCTAATGACTCTTCAGTTTTTTGTCTTCTTCTTATGATGATTGCTCATAGATGTCAGCATCGTCGAGTCTCGAACAAAGAATTATCTTCCAGCCTCATTGGATATTATTGCTTTCAATCTGTTGAAAGTATTCTAAGTGGAGGCCATTTTGTGGGGTGGATTTGCAAAAGTTCTTTTGTATTAGCCTCATGAGACGTCATGAGGTGCATTGTGTGAATTGTTTCTTCATCGCAAAGTTCTTTGTAGCATACAGATGATATTACTTGTTGGTTCTGATTGATAGCAGAACTTTCATTTATTCATTATTAGCTTTCCCGTCAAGGCTACTACATGCATAATCAGAAGCACTCCCGGCACATGGATTCAAAAGTGTTCAACTTCTTGATCATTAGTCTATCGCTGAAATGTGACTGCCGCTGCTGCTGTTTAGTGAAGAAAGCAATGCCAAGTTCGTTAACAGTTAGAACAGTCTTGTGCACATTAATTTTAACAACAGGACTGGTGTATTTCATTGTAGTGCAGTTGTTCATTATTTTCATTCAACACAGTTCTTCCGTTCATTTAACATAGGCTAATTATTGTGCATCTATTCAACGCAATACTTCACTTTAATCGCAGTGCTAACCTTTCTCAAGTTAAACTGACATTTCAAAGACTTCAGTCCCCCAGTTTGTACTTTGTGTATAAGCTTACTCATTTGCAATTTTGCAGGCCCAACTGAAAGGGTATCATGTTAAGTAATTCACTGATTCTCTGTCATTAGATCAATGTTATCTTGACTATGGAATTCTTTTAACCAGAAATTTTTATCGGAACTCCATATATCTTAGCAAACATATTCTGGAATGGGGGAACTATACGAAGTGCATGCTAAGCAAACCAATGTAGGTTGAAATAATAAGACTGCCTGATTTTGACTGGGGGCTTCAATGTGAATGATGCTTTTGTTTATTTTCATGACCTAATATTATGTTTTAGGATCAGTTTATTATGCTAGAGAGTTGGACTCTTATATCAGGGTCAGACTTTATTATAGTCGGTTGCTGTACGTCATTATAGTTGCAGTGTAATACAGCTAGGCTACATGTATCAGAAATTATTTTAAATTAAAAAGCTCTTATGCAACCTTTGTCATCACCTGAGAGCTTAATTAATAGAGTAACATTGCATTCAATAATTAATTAATAGAGTAACATTGCATTCAATAATTAATTAATAGAGTAACATTGCATTCAATAATTAATTAATAGAGTAACTGTACATTCAAATAACACTATTATTCAATTTCCTTACGGAACCGACCTTGGGGAGCGTTGCACTAGAGCAATTAGAGTGAATAATATTCTTATTGTATCCAATGCAGTTGTCAGCTGAATGTTGAGCTACATGACTCACGAAGACCAATGCTTGAAAAATTAAATGGTTGACGTAGGAAACTGTAGAGATTGAACTTTGATCTCTCTCCAGTTGAAAACTTGATACTCGTTCTAGAATGACTGGTATTCATGCATGCATGCACGTATTTGTATCCGCGTTAGTATAGCCTATATGAACACATGCATGTATGTGTGTAGGTCTACGTACCTACGCTAGGACCATATGTACGTACAAGATACGCATAATAATTATAATATACACATGTAACTATGTGCGTGTCTGTGTGTGTGTGCGCCTGAGTGTATGTGTGCGCGTGAATGTGCGTGTGCGTGTGTGCGTGTGCGTGAGTGTGCGCGTGTGTCTGTATGTATGTGTGTGTGCTGGTATGTGCTGGTGTGTGCTTCAAATTGTTAGTTGCAGACTGTGAGTCACAATTCCAAGTAAAACAACTTGAACGCATTCGAAAACATAAAAACATACATATTATTTATCACATAAAATTATACAATAATTATTATATTCTAACTGTAGCCTATATTAAATCATTTATAGGCCTATCTCGCAGTGGTTGAGAATTGTGAAACGCATATTGTATCTATAAATTTATATAGCGCCTATCGCAGTGCTCATTAACCCAGTGCAAAAAAACAGGAGAGAGAAAAGTGGTTTGATACAGCGAAACGAGGCACTTGACCCATCAGTTAATAATAAGGAAAAACGTGTGTGTGTGTGTGTGTGTGTGTGTGTGCTGCGCATAATCGAAACGGAGTTGCATTACAATGTCATGTACATTGTTGAAAGAACAGAGATTTCTCGTCCCGATTCTATTGTGGGATGGTGTCCTAATCTGTTTTTAGATGTAAGCTATGGAGTGTAGCTAATCATCTATCTTACAGCTGAATGCAGAATTTACGTCTCAGTGTATTTCTCACTCTTATATTTATAGCCTATACACGTGTCTGACATTCTGACAATTGATGTTTTTTTTATAAGCGAAAGACAGGCTGCACACAAATCATGGCCTTCAAAATACAGAAGCTCGCAATGCTCTAATGCAATTCTAATGGCATGATTTATGAAAATGCTTTATGCTCAACCTGCATGCTTTTGCATACTGAAAGCTCAATAAGATTAAACTTTTAATGACATCATAATTATGACAAAGACTGTTGGACTGGATGATGAAAGACGGTTATCAGAAGCTGAAAAAGAACGCACAGAACAGGGAAAAATGGAGACGTCAAACATTCGAACCTGCCTGAGGGCAGAGAACAGAAAGAAGAAGAAATTATGATGACATTTTATATAATTTTGATCACTTCAAATGTAGATTATATTTTTCCCAGGTGCACTCATCACCCATTGAGTTTCATGGTGAATTTTAACTTCTGTCAACACGACCGCCACCACCACCACCAGCACCACCAGCACCAAGTGCTGCCAATGCCATTGCCACTACTTACATGTATAATACTAGGATATTTACTAATTTGAAGCATACAGCTATACAGAGAATGTTCATCATTGAATTCTTCTGTGATAAGCCAATAATACAATCGATGTCTTTGCATTCGTTTATGTGTAATTTGTAATTAACGACAATTTATATAGCGACCTCTGCAGCAAACTAATCTTTTGAAAATTACTGGGAAACTCATTCGCGTATAATTTAAAATTCAACAATTTTACCAAATCGAAATCAGCTTAATATTCGTGATCTTAGCGATTAATAATTTTATTATTTACTTCTCTGATGACGCTCTATCATTGTAAATATTATAGTCACCCTTCTCTTTGTTCAGGATTGGGACTGACACTTCCAAAGTATATGAACAGTGGTCGAGTCAATCTTATTCTCAATAATATCTTTCAGAAGGCCATGGCCTAAGACTGTAAGACACACCCAACCTCATGCACACTATACACACACATGCTCGATTACTTTTATGATGCCTATAACTACGCTAATATTAATGTTGATAGAAAGGAACAGAAATAGCCCACTTCATAATTATGTTTCTTTCTTTATCTCTGTCTCTGCCTCTGCATATGTGTGTTTCTGTCTCTGTCCCTGTTTCTGTCTCTGCCTCTGTGTGTTTCTGACTCTTTTTGCCTCTCTGGGATCAAATGTACATAAATCTCTTCCCCTCTTCTCCTATTTTCGGTCTAAGTCAAGGTTGAATTCTGCATAATAAATTATGTCTATCATAATATACAATATCCATGCATTATATAATTATATGCATCATATGCATATAAATATAATATGTTTATATGTATGTATGTGAACTTCTTATAATGCCCCTTCAAAATTGCTACTCAGAAGCGCTCATATAGTGTGTTAATCTACGTACCGTATCATTATGTATGTATCGTATTCCGTAAACATGCTTATTATCTCGTGTGTCTATAGGCTACAATGTATATCGCTTGTATAATAGTAGATCCACAAATACATAGCATATGTTTCGTATAATATATAATTATATGTATTTATATATAAGTATATTGCATATATATCTATCTATTTGCGATATAATTCTGGCATGGTTTTGGGCTGGCAACGTAAAGTGTTATCTCTCTATCATTTAGAGAGACCACATTCCCCACACTTAAATATACTGTTACCGTAATCGTTTACCATCTGGTCTTTGTCAGTCATTGCAAACGTCGTTGCTGAACCCGTTACCGTATATACACGAAGAGCTGCTGCACCAGTGGAGAATTGTATTCGTTTTACGATGTATACCCCACACCTAAGTGCAACAGTCTTTCCGTTTATACGTCTGCCTTCCCGTCTCGGAGGCAGATTGGTGGGAAGTAAGTTCTTCCAGAAATCGCACTCATTGTTATTGTAATTGACATTATAATTAATAGTATTGTCATTAGTGATGGTGGTAGAAAATTTAGCCACACCAGCAGCAGCAGCAGTAGCAGCAGCGTTTTTTCTGTCTTTGCATTGTTACCCCAACATCACCATTTTCTTTCCGACCATCTGTAAGATTCCTTCTCCATTAATCCTGCTTAATTTGCTATTAAACCGATTTGTGATTGCAACATGTTATAGATTATTGATCCTGGGTCATCGTTAGAGATCGAATCGTTTGTGGTTCGTGTTTTGGTCAGACATGGATCACGAGAAGAACGGAACTGACCCGAAGCTGGTCGGCTATTCTCCTCTGAAGACACTGTCCCTCGTTTCCGGTCAGTTGGCAAGGTACCGGAAGGAGAAGAGGAAGAGCACGAATCCCAGCGTTTCCATTGAATTCAACAATGTCAAGTCACTTCCAGACATCCACGGAATGACACTCATTCAGGTGAGTTAAGAAACGACAGCCATCTATAATAATGTCTTCGATCAATAAATTAATTATCCAAGTAGTATTATAGTCGCAGTTTAACGTCACTGCAGTGCGATAACAAAGCTCATTAGCGACACCCTCCTCCTTTATCTAGGCTTGGGACTGGCGCTGGCAGATTGCAAAAAGTGGCGGAATTCAATGATCCAATCATTCCTTCGATCAACCAATTAACCAATCAATCATTTCTTCAATCATTTCTTCAATCATTTCTTCAATCATTTCTTCAATCATTTCTTCAATCATTTCTTCAATCATTTCTTCAATCATTTCTTCAATCATATCATAGTCTGTTCATTGCCTTGATCATTCAGAGATAATTACGTTGTTTATGACTCAATCAATCGTTCCGTAACTCAATAGATAAAAGATTCAAACCGACAGATAGGCATGCAGACTGATAGGCAGACTGACTGACGGACAGATAGGCATGCAGACTGGAAGGCAGATAGACTAACAGACAGGGAGACTGACAGATAGACAGACTGACAGACAGACAGACTGACAGATAGACATACATGCACCGACGGATAGTAAGTGTATCTATGTCTGCATGAGTATGTGAACTGAGGTCCTGTATGCAGCAGCGGTCAAGCACATCTATCACTGTCTGGGAGTGTGTGCGTATGTTTGTGTTTGTGTGCGTCCGTGTGTGTGTGCGCGCGCGTGTGTGCGTGTGTCTGTGTGTGCGCGTGCGCGTAATCATCCTATAAGCAGGGTGAGAATTGCCGGAGGGCTGGGGAGTTTCAACCTCCCCAGTCTTTCTTAGAGCCCCATGTTAAAGTCTGTTTTTCACACCCCGATTCCAAGTGGACAATGGTCCAACCCTCCCAGTTATTTTTCCACAATTCTTACACTGCCCATAAGTAAGTTGCTAACGAAGATGCTCTATAGACTTTTGTCGTCGTACATGTAAATTAATTTGCAGTATTATTTCCAGTTACCATCCATCCAGTCAAACGGTTAGCATCAACCATGTATAATTATTTAAGTCAGTTACCATTCATTCGGTTGGTCATATGAATACCTCTATGCTCTAGGCTGCTCGTGATGGTCAGATGCCGGCCGTCAAGGCCCACCTCGAGGCCTCCAGAGCTTCCATCAACGATGTCGATGAAGATGGTTTCACCGCTTTACATTACGCCGCTCGTTACAATCGAGTTGATGTCATGCGAGCTTTGGTTACCGCCGGGGCAGGTAATGTAACCATGCATGGATTAATGTTTGCATGTCTTAATTCGGCTTTATCTAGCGCCTTTAGATGCCTGTCAAAGCGCTGTCTTGGTTATAACCTAAGTAGCGCTTAAGCACTGCAGCAGTGGACTAAACTACTATTATGTATAAATTATGTAGGCCCATTATTAATTTTTCACTAAGCTTATACTGCTACCTGCTACTGCTATGCTGCTACTGCTGCTGCTACTGTTATTGCTACTGCCATTGCTACTACTATACTGCTACCGCTACTAAATAGCCTGCTATTACTAGCATAGTATAGCTGCAACTGCACGCTATTAGTGCTACCATGCAGAATTATCTGTTTGACGTTATACTTTGGCCTCATTCTGCTTCCTCCTATCGTCCACTTCGTTCCTCCAATTGATTTGACCTCTTTGGATTTGCGTTAAAGGAACTACTATTGGTCAGCCTCGATAATTTCTTTCAATTGGTCCTTCTCTTTGGAATGCGATATCCCAGTCTCTGCAGTCTATCGCAATCTCTCTTCTTCCTTCTCTCTTCTCACAATCTGCTTTTTATCGCGATGCTTTGCGCACTGGAAACGCTTCTGATCGGTTCGCCATACTATCGAGGCGCTTTGGGAATGATCAAAATCAATTCACTTATATATCTAATACAATCACATAGACTTCAATATCATAAATTTACTTAGTGTCCCTTCAAGATCTGTACTGCAATACTCGTATATACACTGTGCCCCATAAAAAACACACCAAAAAACTTTGTCATGAAACGCATGTAAGTCTAATGTTAAATAAGAAAAAGTAATGTTTCATTTAAGAAGATGTTCGAAGTGATGTCTCTTCGCTTGAATGCAGGCTCTCAGCTTGTGGTGCACCCTCCTGGCTTAGCACAAGATCGTTTACTGCATCAATGTTCTCTGGTGTGCGCACCGAACGTGGTCGTCCGCTGCCGGGCTGACGATCCACGCTGGCCGTTTTTCGAATCTTTCGCAGCAGTACATCGAGGCCATTTTTATTCCAACCTTTCTGGGGGAACTCTTTTATCAACCGACGACTACTGTAACCCTTCAACAATACTAAATTCTTTAAAAAAAATTATCTTCGCTGCTGAAAACCATTTTAACTATAAGTTACTAATCTATGTTTAAATGTTTCCAAACACGCCTAGTCTGCGTCACTGCCTCCAAAAGCAACCACTTCTGTGAGTAAATAAAAGGTAAAATATTTTGTGGCAAAATTATTTGAGAAACAACGTACAAACTTTTATTACAATTGGCTTAGTTTTATAGAAGATTTTTTGAAAAGTTTTTGGTGTGTTTTTTATGGGGCACAGTGTAAATTAAAATGCATCTAAACGCGAGTATACTTTTCTGGGTATAGGTCTATAGGAGGTCCACAGAAGTTTATGTTCACAAGTGATTGTTGGCCGCAGGAGGCGAACCCTGTTAGTTAGCACCGATGGTAAGAGCCGCAGGCAGGAACATATGAATCCAAACGAGCCTATATACACCAAGTGGTATCATCGACCCTCAAATATATATATACACATATATATTATATATATTATATATATAATATATATATATTATATTTATTAATATTATATATGTATTTTATATATACTATATATATATATATATATATATATATATATACAGGACCAAACGTATAAGCCACTCCCTATTAAGGAACCGCTAGGTGAGGTTCATCAGTGCTCAGAGGTCTATCTATCTCTCGATCCCAATTAATTGCGACAAACACCATGATTCTCTGCAGCTCTTCCTGTATACACTCACTCATCCCATTCACTCCTATCTTATTCCTATCGTCCATCCAACGAGGTTCAGTTCAGATCAGTGCATAGCAAGAAGTACGGTGCGGCGATTGTGTGAAGATAAGTCTGATGGCATGAGAACGGAGATAGACATGGAACAGAAAGGAGCTGCTGCTCCGGGATGATCCGAAGAGGCGATTGATGGCACCTGAATGCACACAGATCTATCAATTATCGTCTCTGGTTCGCTTCGTGCGCTTCGGTCAATGCGTCTTCTTCATCTTATTAAGTTATTATTATCTGTCTATAAATTCACAAAACGTCGGTACGCTGTTAAAAACAGCAATTGAAATATAATTATAGACGCAATAAAAATAGGTACAGTAAGAATAATAATGATAATAACAACAATATTAATAGTGACAGTAATGAAAAAAATAACAAGACCAATTATTAATTATTGTTTAGCACTAAATATTACGCAAACAAAGTGAGCGGCGTTGAGGCTTTCTTTCATGATTCATCATCATCATCATCGTTATCCCTGGGTTAACAACTCGTAGGTGTCCGACGCCTGAGCCTATCTCGCATCATGCTTCCCAGCTTCAACCGGTCCGGTCAGCAGGTCCGCTCCATACCATTAACATCTTGGAGCACCTTGTCCGATTGAAGAGAATATTGGGAGAGAGGTACGAAGGACAACCTGGGTCAATGCCCGTATGTGGCCCACGTATGCTCTCTCCTTCGACTCTCTCCACCGATCTGTCCTGACCGGCCTGTGCATGTATGCTCCACATCATGACACCTTGAAGCATCTGGGTCGCTATGTCACTTGTGTCGTGGTTTTTTGCGGATTTCTATGGTCTTGGTCTTTTTCTGCCAGTGTATCTCCACCCATCTGGCAAACCTTCCTCCTCTGTCCGGGCTTAGGACCGGCACAGAGACGTTGTTGGTTCCCTGTGGCGGAGGATGGATGCAGTTTAACGTCATGCCCAGGATTAGGCTATTATATTTCATCATGCTTATTTAACAACATGATCATTACAGTCTAATACAGCGGTTCCCAACCCGTGGCCCGCGGGCCAAAAGTGGCCCGCGAGGCCTCACAAAATGGCCCGCCTGGCCTTAGCAATGGCACTCATCTCTCAAAGAATTAACAAAAATGTATGAAAAAATTGACAATTTGGACAGGATAGAACATATAATTATATTCAGTTACAAATTATTTTAGGCCTATTTTAAAGTCTATATACATCAAACATTCTACTTTGAATTAATTGTAACAATTAATTTTTTATATATGCTTCTAGTTGATTAAATTTTAGCATTGTGGCCCCCTAAATGGCCTAATGTCCCTTTAACTAAGGAAAAGTGGCCCTCGTGTCCTCCAACTTAGAAAAAGTGGCCCTACAGTCTAAAAAGGTTGGGAACCACTGGTCTAATAGTTATCATTCTCATTAATAATATGATAAGATTCGAAATCGTTAGACTACTACATGTAATGTATTATCGTCACCATTATTAGCTATTATTTATCCCGACGTGAAAACGATACTTGAGTTACTTCAGAATTATTATTTTAAAAACCCATGATTGTCTGGACTGACTGATTGATTTATATTGTATTGAAGTGTATTTATTTTGCATCTATGAATTTATATGGCGCCTCTCGCAGTGAACACTAATCAGAGGTGCTTCCAGTGCGAGAGACCAGGTGAAGAATAAATGGTCTTGAGAATAAATGGTCTTGAGAATAAATGGTCTTGAGAATAAATGGTCTTGAGAATAAATGGTCTTGAGAATAAATGGTCTTGAGAATAAATGGTCTTGAGAATAAATGGTCTTGAGAATAAATGGTCTTGAGAATAAATGGTCTTGAGAATAATTGATCTTGAGAATGAATGGTCTTGTGAATAAATGGTCTTGAGAATAAGTGATCTTGAGAATGAATGGTCTTGAGAATAAATAAATGGTCTTGAGACAGCAGCGAAAGAGTCAGTTGGCTCACCAGTTAATTATGAGGAACGCGTCGGAGGAGCAAGCTGGTTCCACACAGTGCATGCAGGGTCAATGAGTGCAAAGGCTCGTGATATAACGGCTAATAATTATGTTCTTGTTATTTATGTTGTCATTATCACTATTAAAAATTCTACCAAGAGGAATGATTGCAATGATAATGATGATGAAGCTTGAAGTTGGGGTTCAGGGTCAGTTTGGCGCCAGTTTTAGGATCGTTGAGATGGAAAGAGACAGGTGCGTTCTTACAGCATCTACTGGTGATGACGTTCAGCTCGTTCACATTTGAGGAATAGATGAAGAAACCGTCTGATCCCTGGGCTCCAAAGAATCTCTGCTTCCCAGTCAATGAGACGATTTCCTCTGGAGGCTGGAATGGCTGCAGAAAAAAAGAGCAGGGACAATCAGAGAGAACCAGAGACAGATGCAGAGACAGACAGATGCAGAGACACACAGATATAAGGAGGAAAATAGAGACACATACATAGACAGACAGAATGATTACAACAGAAAAACGGGCAGAGACCGCGAGAGACTGAGAAAGTATGAGTAATTGAGAAGAGAGAGGAACACAGTTACTGAAAGCGAATCACAAAGACAGACAGACGGAAAGACAGACACACACACACAGACAGAACCACACACAGACAGACAGATATACTTAAAAGATGAAGTGGGCAATAAATAATGGTGCAAAAATTACTGTGCAATGTATTGGCTGAGAACTGGTTAGGTATGTATAATACAGTGAGTGAAGACTAAAATGCATTTACCAACTCGGGGAATAATAATAATAAGAGAAACTTCTATAGCTATTACAGTCAAAAATGCCATTGATGGCATGATATGATTGACAGGTGATGAGAAGCGAGTATACTATGCATGTGTAGTTATACATGTGTAGTTATACATGTGTAGTTATACATGTGTAGTTATACATGTGTAGTTATACATGTGTAGTTATACATGTGTAGTTATACATGTGTAGTTATACATGTGTAGTTATACATGTGTAGTTATACATGTGTAGTTATACATGTGTAGTTATACATGTGTAGTTATACATGTGTAGTTTTACCTGTCAGCCAACATTGCTCTTCAGATCTCAATTATAATTCGCAATCGTAATCTCGAGATTTCCTAAGGCGCCAATAAAACTGATTTGCTGCATGGAGCCAGCAGCTATTCATAGGCGCTCAGTCAAAAGAAAATCAACAGACAGACGGAGAAAAGTCGGTTCTTTGGAATCAACGCGGAAAACAGTCGAACGACAACAGAAGATGGTGTTTAGAAGTGTGTGTATAGTTGCAGTTTAACGTCACTGTGTGGTAACAAAGACCATTAGCGACGCCCTCCTCCTTTTTCCAGGCTTGGGACTGGCACTGGCAGAGTGCAACCAGTGGCGGAGTTGTGTTTAGAAGTGAAGGGTTGATTTGAGAGAGAAGGAAATGAAAGAGGAAGAGGTGCAGTGATAGGATACGTTAAAGAGCAATGCTTCCAGTTGTGAGAGAGTAAGACGTGTGGAGAGATTACAAGATATTCTACTGAACTATCAATCACGCTCTACTGAGTCTACTCTGTCTAGGGGCGTGTAAATAAACGATTTGCCGCAGTGGGATAGGAGCAGCAGCATTAATCATACTCAAAAACCATCTGCATGGGACGCTGTCATCTTTGTAAATGAGACATGGGTCCAGGCACAAAACTTCGATATACATTGACATCATGTATCAAGAAGGCTGCAATGTAGTCCATGATGTATAAATGTCTCCTTCTGTGCCAATACTCCAGTTAACTTGTGAATTACTTTTATTCCCAACGAATACAATTAATAATCATAGACTGTTTATCCTAGTAAATAACTAACTAGATTTTGCATATACATGTACATTGTACAATTGTACATGTAGTTGTACAATTAATAATCATAGACTGTTTATCCTAGTAAATAACTAACTAGATTTTGCATATACATGTACAATTGTACAATTGTACATGTACATGTAGGGCCTATCTACCGCCTATTATATAGGATAATAATATTGATCCTGGACTTTGCAGTAAAAAACTACGAAAGATTGATTAATTGAATCACTGCTTGATTGATTAATTACTTGATTGAATGGTTGAGTGATTAGTTAATTGATTGATTGATTGATTGGAATGGCGCTGTACAAAAACACGATTACGAATGCGTCTGAACAAAGCATGAACATTCAAGAAATCCTTAAACGTTCGTGTTCGTGTTCCAGTCACAGTCAAATCATCAGAGAGAATTCTTTTATAATCATTCTGCATTCCACGGCTATCCTTAGGTTACGGATACATATTATGTCTCTCCCCTGACTTCGGTTCTCTAATAGATAAGGATACATTCTGAGCTCTAAGGCAACGCGTAGCTGCGGGTGGCCGCGAATAACCACATAGCCTATAATTAATGGAAAACACTGGACCTGATGACAAATCACAAGAAACAATTGAATTGATTTCTTAGAAACTTTTTCAATCTCAGCTAACTGGCGACAGTAACTTATGGTGATGATGATGAAGATGATGACGATGACGATAACGATGAGGATGTTTATTATTATGATTATGATGGCGATGATGATGATGATGACGACGACGGCGGCGACGACGACGATGACGATGATGATGATGATGATGACGATGACGACGACGATGATAATGATGACGACGACGACGGCAATGATCATTACCGACCTACGTTCTCGGCCCCTGCAGGGTTCTCAAAATCCATCTATTCTTTACTTGAAGTATTTAGAACCCAAGACCTTTGAATAGGAAGCAAAGAGCTTTAACCGCTAGACTTCTTCTGTGGTTTCAATCGTGCATAGAAAAAACGGCGAAAATCTCAAGTCATCACTTTCCCTTCGAACGTCTTATCTTCCTCGCAACCAACGCAATACTGTTTACTTGCATTGGTTTCAATCGGGTGTGGTGCCAGGAGGTTCCCGGCGAAGACCGTTCCGCCTCCGGTCGCTTTGGCACAACACGCACAGCGAATTTTAAAGTATCCCGTTGCACTGATAGAAAAATATGATACGAAACGATATTTAAGTAGGGCTTCGAGGAATAAAAGCAGCCAGAGCAGCCGCCTCGAGCAATCTTTAGGCTACTCCTTATCGTTATCAGCTAAAAACAAGCTTCTAACAAACGAAGTAACTGCATGCGATGTAGACGAAACTCACGAAAGTAATCTGCTTTCAGAAATGCGCTTCCGCGTTCTGGTCACGTGAACCAATCACGAAGCTTTTCGGAGCTGTTTTCGCACGGGCCTGACTTGGCGTCGCACCGGCGTGGCTCCGTGAAGTCGGAGAGCATGCAAAATAGGGTGAAGGATGTGAGGAACGGGAAGTGGGGTGGAAGGGTGGGGTGGGTGTGATCTACGAGGAGGGGTCGTGGAAAGTTTCGGTTGTTGTGACGTGAGGCGTTGCCTAATCGTCGCGGAACATCGGCGATAACTGTTTTATTGTTCTTCATTTTTGTTTCTGGCTTCGAGAGTATTTCTCCGTTTGCTTCTGGCTTCGAGAGTCTTTGGTCACGTGACTAATGGCTGAGTGACGTCAGGATTGAATTCTGCGAGCTTTGGCTTGTGGCTTGTGCCAATTTACTGAGATTTTTTACTCTCCTGGTGTGTGTAACTTATCCCTTGTATCGTTGTATCGTCAGAATGCGTTCCAGTCAGCAATTCAATCTCACGACCACCGCGGTTGTCTGCTTGTCAATAATTAGATCTGCGTCTGCGGCCTGCTTTCAAGGCTGGGCTTTTAAAAGGATTGCTTTAGAACTGCATGCACAACCCCTTTCCATCCTCCATGGTAAATTACACCCAATCGGAGGATATAATTATAGGCTAATGACCACAGAAGTGTTTCTACAACTGCACAAATCCATTTAGCCTAGAACTGCACATTGATTGTGTACAACTGCACGCTAAAAAGTCCTGCTTCCATGCCGGTGTTTCCTTTCATATGACCGTCACAGGGCTGTTTTGGAGGAATTTTTAGAACTGCACAACTCATTATTTCCTTTCCCATCACCTATGGTAAATTACTTTCAATCGGAGGACAATGACCTTTTTTGCTAGTTTTAACTGTAGGCCTACAGAAGTGCTTCTACAACTGCACATTTGGTGTGCAACTGCACGTTTAAACAACCCCTGCACCATCATAATCGTAATCAAATTTCCAAAGAGCCACCCGAAGGCCAAGAAGCGTGAGGCACCAGTTTATTCAAGAGCGCTCTGTCTAATCAGGTGGGTTGAAGAAAAAAGTACTCCGAAGTTTGGCTACTATTATAGGCGCTCGTGAATAAGCTGGTGCCCTGCGGTTAGCTTTGGAGTGGTGCTTCGTCAATTTGACGTTCACGATTTCGGTTTCTGAAAGAAGATCCAATGGAAATGTTGCTGACACTTTCTGGTCATCCACTCAGTTTCAATTTCCTCGATACTTTCGTTCACTTTCAATATCACATTATAAGGCCTCTGGCTTTCCATTAACCTTTTCTCTTGCATTGGCTGCACATGAGCTTGTCTAACAATTAGAACTTCATCAAATTATAAAAAATTAAATTCCCAATATTACTTTTTCCGACTAAAAGTCATCCACCGTAACTTCGCTTCTCCATCTTTCTCTCTGATCTGCCTGCAAATGGATTCGGCAACTTCACCTCGCTTCTCGTTCTTTCTCCAGACATGACGTATAGACTAAGAGGGTTTACTTGAATGAAAAACAAAAGATCAGTGTGGACTGGGGATCGAACCCCGCAGCCCTGCCGAAATGCCTCTCATTCACCATGTGGTGCAGGCAGAATAAGAAGTAGAACATCATGGGCATCTTGCATGCATGGCTGCCACAAAGTTAAAATTTCACGATTGCAGTAACTTGCGGCCATCAGTTCATACGTATACTCAGCTTAATATGCTGAGGGGTGTCGGTTTGAATTACTAATAAACACGAATATTTAAGACAGTGATCAGTTGACTTCAATCTGCTCTCCTTAGTCGCAGAAATGAGATTTTCGGATTAACAAATTTATCAAGTTAACTCGGAATTTGTTGTGATTTTGACCTTCAGAAGCTCTGTAACTCAAAATGCAAGTTCTATATCATAGAGACCTCTCTTGGGTATCCTGCACTTCTTCATTCAGCCTGCCGAGTCCCTCAATAGATCATTATGCACCCAGAGTTAATCAAGTTTTTTCTTAGATAAACGAAGACTATTTTTAGGAATTATTATTTATTGATGAATGCAGCATCATCTTCTTCTTGATATTGTACCGTATCTGAAGATATCAACGTGAAGCAAGATCAGGATGAAGTACGACCGTTGCATCTGGCCTGTCGATACAACTGTGACGTGGCAGCGCGGTATCTTCTGGAGTGCCGCGCCGGCGTCAACATTAAAGACATCAAAGGAAGGACGCCGCTTCACTATGCCACGCGAAGAGGTCACGGAACAGTCATCAAGGTCAGCCGTATACCATAATGTAATGACAATTTCTATGGCGCCATAACACAACCATGTTGCTACCATGTGGTGCAAATGAGAAAGAAATTATATAGCGCCGAATGAAATCGGGTGTTTCGGCATGAAGTTATGCATGAAATGAAAGTTCACTGATCGAAAGGTTTACAGCTGAAACTTATTTTGGGAACATTTATAAATAATTACTGATCATTTGTAAGATCGTTGAAGGAATGTTTCTTTAAATTTGAGCATGAAGCAAAGTATGGTGAAGAAGCAATGTGAGTAGCAAAGTTATTTTTTATTGATTCTACTAACGTAATATTATCAATCCCACGTTCTTCACATGTTGTTGGAGCGGGATCGTTTCGGAGTGAGTAGTAACCTTAAAGGGACGACATATTATGTAAATCTCCATAATGAATCATCATAATGGCGTAGAGGCAATGGAAGTCCATTTAATTTTATGTGGCCAAAATTAGAGAAAGCAGGATGGTGTCTTAAACCGCAGTACGTGACAGGGAACGAGGAGCTTGCCCTGCGTAGAGGAGTGGAGAGCGCAACATCCAGAGTAGAGCGACAGAGATCTTGCAAATAGCCTAAGCATGAACGGCGCCTAAGTGGCACCTACTAAGAATACAATTATTATGGGAAACACGTTGTCTTGATTCTGCGTGAAATATTGGCTTCTGTCGGTGACAGGTTTTGATCAGCGTGTCAACATGTAGCGTCAATGAACCGGACAACGACCAAACAACTCCTCTCATCATGGCAGCTCTTCAAGGCAACGCTGACATCTGCGAGACTCTGGTGAGAAAGTCCATGCATTAATTATTTGCGTTTCTGTTTTACCTCATATACGTTAAAAATGCTTCCAATTAGCCTAGTAATAATGAATTAATGATCATGATAATAATGTATCATGAATTTAAACTAGAATGGCAAATGATTAACATCCAAAGTCCAACTGGACTACGATGTATAAATGGGGCCACATTGTAAATGAAACGCAGAAGCGCTATCTAACGCATAAATCTTTTAAAAACTTAAATAATGCACACAGAAACAAAAAATCTGAACTAATACCGAAACCGAAAAATCATCATACATAGCTACCTATGTACAAAGTGCAATGTACAAGCTTACTCAAATCGCAAACTATGCACCTCTTGTGACTTTGTCTGGTTGCATTTCTCTTGAAACGCTTGGCTCGTAAATATCTTGTCAATCTTTTCTTACACAGTCATGATTCCCCAGGAACCAAAATAGCACAGAAACAAGAAAAGCCACAAGAAAAATAGCTCCCCTCGTCGTTCTCGTTGGTGCCATTATACGACGTCGTGCGCAAACTACTGAATGTAGATTGGATGTGTCAAGTATAATTATCCGAAGAAAACTACAGCAATCCACATGAATCATTCGCACGGTGCCTTTTAAGAGCAGTACAACGGCGCAATATAAATATTTTATTATCTTACTCCCATTTCTTTCTTTGTCTCTCTTTCGTAATGTTCTCTATGGGGCGAATCCTCCTTTATTGCTATACAGACGCATGACGATATGAAGATATGACGATATGACGATATGAAGATATGACGATATGACGATATGACAATATGAAGATATGAAGATATGACAATATGAAGACATGAAGATATGAAGATATGACGATACGACGATATGAAGATATGAAGATATGACGATATGACAATATGACGATATGACGATATGACGATATGAAGATATGACGATATGAAGATATGACGATATGACGATATGAAGATATGACGATATGACAATATGACGATATGACGATATGACGATATGACGATATGACGATATGACAATATGACGATATGACGATATGACGATATGACGATATGACGATATGAAGATATGACGATATGACAAATTGACGATATGAAGATATGACGATATGACAATATGAAGATATGACGATATGATGATATGACAATATAGAGATATGACGATATGACGATATGACGATATGACGATATGACGATATGAAGATATGACGATATGACAATATGAAGATATGACGATATGACGATATGACGCGTCGGAGACGCATGCGGCAGAGAGAGAAGCGGACGATTAGAAATTATAGACAGACGGGAAGTGGCGGAACAAACGTTGTTTGCTGGAGCCTGGAGGAAGAGATACTTGGAGAGGATGGGAGGTTAGGTCAAGACACACAGAAATCTTGACAGAAAGGCACATGCAGCGGCCAGCGGGACAGAGACTGAGGTAGGCGCAAAGAGAGAGAGGAGGATACAGAGATAATAATGTTATGCCACAAATAAACACCAATGATGGTACACATCCGGACATAATATGAAGAACTTACATAAACGGAAAATACATTATTCCGTAGAATCGATAAAAATGAAATATAAAATAATTGGATCAAATAAAGTTGTTTTTTTGCACAGAATAGAATAATTGTAAATGAAAAGGAACATTTTCTAAAACGCATCTGTGATAACCTCCTTGTGATCACCTCCTCCTATCAGTCTCTTCGGAAGCTTCTTCGTATAAGTTCGTGGTAGCAATAGGCCTATCCCTAGATAACTGTTTCATTAGCTAAATGGCTAGGTAAAGAATCTACAGACTTTCACTGTTTTGTAACCAACAACGACGACGTGTTTAAGTCTTCTTATTATACTCCAAAATCCGATGTAAAGTAAAACTATCAGCAACAACACAACAATGACTACACTTGCGTTATCATAACAACTACACGACTACTACCTTCATCAGTCTACTCTATCGCAACTCAACAACAACTATTACAGCCTATCTCAACAGCTCTCAACACACAACACTCCTTCTTCACTTCCACTCCCTCCTTGTACACTCAACGTACGCTCGTCTAGACATCACGCGCTGTCCAGACAATCACCTGTCCAGACGCCGCGCGCCAATTTGCAGTTGGCCTACTTGCGTCGCTGTACGACAATCGTCGTGCACTGAATAAATTAGCTTACATTACCTCCTTCCTTTCTTTTGAAGAGAGCTAATTAATCTTAAAAATTAGCGAACGTATAATGCTTAAACTAAATACAAACAATTCCTATACTAAATGCAATCACAAAATATCTTATACTACAATCTCGATAAGCAGTCCGCTACTACATTCAGCTTTCCCTTCTTATAGTTCAACAGAATGTCAAAATTTTGCAATGATAAAGACCATCGGACTAACTTAGCAGACTTCGACATTGACTCAGTCAAATAAACTAAAGGATTATGGTCAGTGAACACATTAATCTTGGAACCAATAATAATTTCTTTCAATTTGTTTAAAGCCCATATGATTGCATAGGCTTCCTTCTCAATCGTCGCCCATCTCCTCTGGGTATCTGTCAGCTTCTGACTGATAAATGAAACGGGACGTTCTATCCCCTCATCGTCCACTTGTGACAGCACAGCCCCCACAGCAAAATCACTGCTATCACAGTACAAATTAAATGGTTTGCCAACCTCGAACATGTATAAAATCACATTTGATAAAACAATTTCTTTAAGAGAATCAAAAGACTTCTGGTGGTCCTCAGTCCAAACAATGTTCTCAGGTGTCTGCTTGCTAGTTAAATCCGTTAATGGTTTAGCAATTTCAGCAAAATTACAAATAAATTGTCTGTAGAAACCAAAAAATCCTAACACTTGCTTCACTTGCTTCTTCGTTTCAGGGTTTTTTAAATTAATCAAACTGTCAATCCTATCTGGATTCATCATCTTCTTCCCTGATCCTATGAGGTGACCGATGAATTTCACCTCACTCTTACCAAACACACATTTCTTCAAGTTCAAGGTTACATTATGCAGTCTTATTTGTTTCAAAAACAATTCTAAATGTTTCAAATGAATGTTCCAATCATCAGAATGTACTGCAATGTCATCAACATAGGGTTCAGTAAATGTATTAATCGGTTGCAAAATCATGTTTATTGCTTTTACAAAAGTCCGTCCAGAGTTAATCATGCCAAAAGGGACACGTGTAAATTCGTACAGTCCATTATGGGTAACGAATGCGGTTTTCCATTGGTCGGATTTCTTCACAGGACAAGTCCAGTAAGCACTGCGACAGTCCAAAACGGAAATGAACTTGGATTTCCCGACTTTGCTCAGCACGTCGTTGACGATCGGCATGGGATATCGACAATTTTCAGTATATGAATTCACATACCTGTAGTCGCACGCGAGTCTCAAGGATCCGTCCTTCTTCTTGACGATGACCAGCGGACTTGCCATTCTGCTCGACGACGGTTGAATGATGTTTGCTTTCAGCATCTCTTGTATTTGTTTGTCCACTTCTGCGCGGTATATCAGCGGTATTCGATAAGCCATGAACTCTTTCTCTCGAAAGTCCGGTCTCAGCACCACTTCGTGTTCTACCAATGTACATAATCCAGGTTTGTCCGAAAATCTGTCTACATAACGGTTCAGTACGTCCAGTAGCTGTTTCTGTTGCTCGCTCGTAAGATGTCCGATCTGTTCATAGTCCAATTGCAGCGATTTCTGTGTCGTCTCTGCATGGTCATCTTTCAATGGTAGCTCTACCACTGATCCGAATTCGTCGTCCTCTTCCACGATGAGACCACACGATAATGTTCTTGCGATGAACTTCCTCATTTTGTTGGCATGGACGATTCGTCGGCCGTTTTCATTCATGTCCACCAGATACGAATACTTGGATCTTCTTTGTAGCACTGTACATGGACCATGCCATCGTGAGATCAATTTATTGGTTGACGTTGGATACAGGACGATGACGTTTTCTCCTGGTTCGAATTCTTTATCTTTGGCTCTCTTGTTGTATTGACTGGCATATTGTTTTTGCTTTTCCTCTGCACAATTCTCAGCAAATATCAAAGCTTTCTCCATGTCTGCTCTTAAGTTCTTCAGGTACTTTGCTGGTTGTACTCCAATGTTTGGCGGTAGATTTATTTCTTTGGTCCAGCTTTCCTTTAAGATAGTTAATGGTCCTCTTGGCATTTTTCCATACACCAGCAGATATGGTGCCACTCCTGTCGTTGCGTTAGGAACTTCTCTCAATGCCCATACGGTAAACGGAATGATTTTATGCCACTGTTTTGGATTTTCCACAATGACATGATGTACCATCTTCTTGAACGTCTGATTCCATCTCTCAACTAATCCAGCTGCCTCTGGATGCCCCGGTGAATCGAATCGTGGACAGCATCCCATCAATTTCAAAAATTCTCTTGTGAGACTGGCTGTAAAATTCGTGCCTCTGTCGCTGGTGATCACAGACGGCACCCCCACGTCAATGAAAAGCTTCATCAAAGCTTCGCACACAGCCTTAGCAGTCAATGACTTCAGCAAAAAGATTGTCGGCCAACTTGTACATGAATCCACTATGCACAAGCAATACTTATGCCCAGCTGCTGACTTCGGTTCTATTGGGCCTACCACGTCCATAGTCATCCGTCGGAATGGAACATCTTCCCTTGGAATTGGTGTAATCGGCACTCGATCCATCACCAAACTTCGTGCCTTCAGCTGACACTTCTCACAGGACTTACAAAATTTCACCACGTCTCGACGCATCTTTGGCCAGACAAAGGACAACTTGATTCTCTCTCGTGTCTTCTCTTCTCCCAAGTGTCCGCCAAATACTGACTCGTGAGCTAATTCCATTACTTGAATTCTTCTCTCTTTCGGTAACACCAACTGGTACACTAGCTGATCCAGCATTTGATGCTTCTTATACATCAATCCATTCACCACGCTAAACTCTGATCCTTTGTCTTCAGCGATCCTCCACCACGATTTCAGTGACTCGTCATTTCTCTGCTGCTCCTCGAATTTCTTCGCATCTTCCAGCTGTCTTTCATCGTTCGAATTCTCTGTGAACAAGTCCCTCATACTTGTCTCCAGTTCAGCGTCGCTTCCGGAATCTTCACTATCATTTCGTTCACATGCAGCCATCTCTTCTTCAGTTTCATTGTTCTCAGATGTTGTTCTTTCGTCATCTTGAATGCTGAGTTCATCTTCGCTGTCCATGTCATCTTCTTGCGAACTTTCGTTTATCGTTTCATCTTCTCCGCCTTCGACTTCTGCTCTCCGACTTTGTGCTCTTGTGGTCACATTCGCTCGTAGTTCCCCTTGCAATACACTCACTGGTGGAATCTCTTTCAATTCTGCAATTATCTCCGGATGTAGCAAGAACTTTTCTCTGTTTTCTTTGCACAGATCCGCTGGAATGCTGGCACACACTAAAGTTAAATATGGCGCGATATTTATTGTCCTGTCCTCTGTAGCTGCTCCTTCGTTACGACCGCTCATCCGCACTTCGATTTTCACCAACTTAGCTGGAATCGGCTCTCCAGCTACACATTGCAAATGAACTCTGCCGATTTCTTCTACTGTCGTTCCTTTCAGCAGTTCCTCGTTGATTACTGGTATCTCGGTCCCCGAGTCAATCAACGCCTCGACTTGCACAGGCTGCCCATCAGTCCCACGTATCTCCACATTTACATGCTGCAACGATATCTTCTTTATGCGTTGACACTCCTCTTTACTTTTTGTTTCTCGACAAATTTCTGCAATGGAAGTAGTCTTTATCGCTTCTTTCTGTATGGTGAACTGCGGCGTACACTTCATTACCGACTTCACTTCTGTTTCACGATCGTCCGATTCTTCAAACTGGTCTGGTGCATTCATCACTTGTATCTGGTTTACTCGAAGATTTTCTGCACTTCTGCTAAAGTTCTTCCTCAGATTTGCCGCTCCTGGTGCTTGGCAATGTTTTATTAGGTGTTTGTCAGAATGACAGTTGTGGCAACGTTTCTTTATAAAACTTCTTTGCTCATTGTTCTCCCACTTGTTGTACGGCGTGTATGATGCATTACTTTCTGTTGGGCGTCCCAGCGGCGGAGTTCGATTGTAGGCTTGTCTGTCCCACGTTGACTCTTTCTTATCTTGCCAATACTGCTTTCCAGAATAATTATCTTTCTTTGCATCATTACTCTTGGCTTGGCTTCCGGTGTCTTTGCTATCCTTGTTCCACTTGAATGGCTTTGGACTATTGCCCCATGCTTCAAATTTCGGTTTGTCTTGGAACATCACACCAATCCGATTGTTTACATGTATGTCTGCGAGGTCTGCAACATTACTAGCTTCCAAGCATTCTGTGCCCTCTTTTGCTAAGACAAACTGCAGTGGACCTGGTGGTAAACATTCTTTCAGCTTATCCGCCACTAACAAATCAAACAGCTTCTCGTAGTCTTTGTCCACTCGTCTACTTCGGACATAATAATTCAACAGGTTCTTCAGCCTAGCCGTGAACATCGTATACGTTTCTTCGGCTGTCTTCTTGGCATCTGCAAACCTTGACCTGTACTCACGAGCTGTTAACTTGAATTCCTTCAACAAGTGCTCTTTCACTGCATCGTATTTATCTAAATTCTCAAATGACAATCGATTCAATACCGTTCGCGCTCTCGGGGTCATCAATGGCAACAACAATTTCACCCAGTATTGTTTTTCCACAGCAAAGCTATTGAATGCATTTTCCACTGTCTCAAAATATAATGGCACTTCCATCATATCATACGGCATCTTCGGTAACACATGCTTCATTGCGTCACCTATCTTCTTAATCTTGGACACCATTGTCTCACTTTCTTTGAGCCTAATCTGTTCTGATACTTCCCGGCTCTTACGATCATCTTCGTCCCTCTTCTTCAGTCGATCTTGATCTTCGATTCTCCGCAGTTCTTCTTGTTCAATCTTCTGCTGCAACAGTTCTAACTGCTTTCTGCGTTCTTCTTTTTCAATGGCCATTTCTTTAAGTTGAGCCTCCTTGATAGCAAGTTTCTTTTGTTCTAACTGCATCTGCTCTTCTCTTTCTCTTTCTGCTTTTTCCAAATTGTCTTTTCCGGCTTGAAATTCTTCCTGACGAATTTCTTCTGCTCTCTCCAGTTCTTGTAAACGCATCTTTTCTTTTTCTTCCTCGCGAGCCTTTTTGTCCTCAATCTGCTGCTTTCGTATTTCTTCATCGCTTTTTCTTGCTTTTTCGTACTCTATCATTAACTCCATTCTTCGTCGTTCTGCTTCGTCACGATCTATTTTCATTTGTTCTAACTGAAGCTGGAACTGTTGCTTCTGCATGTCTATCTCTTGTTGTCTTATCCTTTCTAATTTTTCTGCTCTTTCCGCTCGTTGCTCCTCTTTCTCTTTCTCCTCTTGTTTACGCTCTTTCTCCTCTTGTCTGCGCTGCTCTTCTTTCTCCTTTTCCTCGTGTCTACGTTGTTCTTCTTTCTCTGCTCGTTGCTCCTCTTTCTCCTTTTCTTCCTGTCTGCGCTGCTCATCCCTCATCATCATGAATTGCAGCAACGCCTCCATAGACATCGGTGCCTGTGGCTTCTCAATTGGCTTTCCTTCAGCACCACCAACCGCACCTTCTTCTTCCGCGTCTTTCGCCCAAACCTCCGCCAAAGATCTCATCAAATGTTCCCTCGACATCTGTCCGACTTCTTCTGCGTCAAGGCCTGCTTCAATTAATAATTTTACTAGTCTCTCCGAAGACATCTTTTTAATAGCTGCTTGCTTTTGCTCCGTAAGTTTCTCCATCTTACTTCTTTACTTTACAGATGCTCGATAAAATAGTAGGCTACTCTTCAAATGTTTGCAATTGACTGACTTCAATTCTTTATGCACACTTCAATAGACAAGCAAGTTTTTCTACCTTGTAGTCGTTGTGTTGTCGTTTCTCACTGTCGTACGGATGCTCGATGTATCGTTGCTTCTCCCGTGTGCTCGGCTCCTCGATAAATTCACAGCGTCCGTTCCTCCACAACTAGGATCGTTCTCCTGCAACTTGGATCGTTATCTCACCGCAACGACACCAAATGTGATAAACCTCCTCCTATCAGTCTCTTCGGAAGCTTCTTCGTATAAGTTCGTGGTAGCATAGGCCTATCCCTAGATAACTGTTTCATTAGCTAAATGGCTAGGTAAAGAATCTACAGACTTTCACTGTTTTGTAACCAACAACGACGACGTGTTTAAGTCTTCTTATTATACTCCAAAATCCGATGTAAAGTAAAACGATCAGCAACAACACAACAATGACTACACTTGCGTTATCATAACAACTACACGACTACTACCTTCATCAGTCTACTCTATCGCAGCTCAACAACAACTATTACAGCCTATCTCAACAGCTCTCAACACAC
>OX243816.1:41917350-41921990 GCA_945859605.1 Lumbricus rubellus | reverse complement strand
GGAATAAAGTGCGAGAAATGAGAGTCAAATAAGTGTGGGAAGCAATAAAACATTATTACGTAATGGCGTCATGATGCTGCATGATGCCCCTGCAGATACATACTCCTTTTCTCGCAAATGTGCTCGCATAGAATAAGGACGTTTTCTATAGCGACCAAGGGACCTATCATGCAACAGACTGAAAGATTCTTATGTAGGATCGTGTGACTACTTTTTGGACGATGATAATCAGAGCCAAGAAAATATCGCGTCCTTTCTGCATAGCAAATGCATTCAGATAAATATTTCTATAAGCTCATGTTCTTAATTCCTGCTTCAGGGCCGGATTAAGAAATGTGGGGGCCCTGTTCGGGAAATTTTTTGCGGATACTCAGCCGAAAATTCTGATGACCTTTTTTAGTCAGTTGGTCGAAATTTCCGTAAAATATACATGTGTTTCCCTGCCAAAAAATAGCTGGCGACCCTTTTTGTCGTTTGGTCAAAATGTGCTCAAAATATACAAATTTCTTCTGAAAAAAGATTGTTTTCGCATGTGTGGGGGCCCCCTAAAGTGTGGGGCCCCTGTTCGACCAAACATGTTGAACATGCCTTAATCCGGCCCTGTCCTGCTTTGCATTTTTCAAGCTCTTGCTAAACATTTGACCGTCATCACTGTGTTTTCTCCCTCCTGAAAATAAAGACATTTTTTTAAAATAACTGTATTGATGGGCATAACTTGAAGATATTGATGTAAGCTTAGGCTTATATGTAGATTCAAATTAATCGCCTTAAAACCATCTGTTTAAGTAACTTGATGTCGTCCTATAAGCTTCCCGTTAATCTGATCGTGATTAAAGTTACCATGGGATTAAGATGAAGAAGGGATGTATAGGCTTATTGTATAATCTGAAATTGCTACACCGGCATGTCCTTGAAGCGCCTTGTCAAATCCCTCAACCCAATGTACCTGTCCAGAGCATCGTTCAGCCAAACGAATGTATAGGCTACGTCTATATATAATAATGGATTCTTTGGCGAATACCGTAATAGAGGAGATGTAATCGAAGCTTATAAGATTATCACTGGAAAGGATGCACTACAGTCGGGCAGTGGCTTTTTAAATTAGCACCGAGCAAGGAAACTTGAGGACGCATATTTAAATTATTTAGGAAGCCCGAGGGAACATTAGGCAGACATTTTTCAGTGCAAGCGCGTCATGATGAAGGCCCCACGGACCCGTTAAATGACTTTGATGACAGTTCTGTCTCAGTGGGCCCTGACGCTGTTTTGAAGGGGAAGATACAAGAGAAAATGGGTCACTAAGTGTCCAGGTGAATAATTTGCAGTGGCCCCAACACCGAATTAAAATTGAAAACCATGGGCGCCAGCAGATATTTAACAGGAGGGGCAAGACAGAATGGTCACGCTTACATTTTATACCGGTACATCAAGAGCTTAATAAGTACAAAACAGTAAATTAAGAGCGCAAATATTTTTCAATATGTTTCTGACCATGAATTTCTCAGTTTCGTTTCGTGTATCGTAACTAGGCCTATCGTTAGTAGGCCTATGTACCATTGGAGCTTTAGTGCGTAGATTTTTGGATGGAACCCCAAAAGTGACCTAATAGTTAAAAGTAGGCCTAGGTGTCAATTTCACAGATGGATACGTGCCCCCTCTTGCCCCTATATTTGTGCTTGCGCCCATGCATGTTTAGAACCCTTGTCATGTGTGTTAGGCTGCTTAGTCCTATGATATATCTCGTGTAGACCTATGGTCTACACGCGACGAATTATCGCGAGGTGAAATAGCCCATCTGCTCTTGCAATAGCAGCGTTGAAAGGGACCAGAATCTGAACACAAAGACACGAGAAAAACCGAATTAACCGTCTTGTCAGGTCAAGATGGCGGGCGCCGGGCGACACTGGTTCCCTATTATATCGTTGGGAAAATTGCTTAGAGCCTTTCCGTAAAAGAACGTGTCACGACGACAGCAGCTGCTGATCTAAACCCGGTCCTCGGCTGACCATACGTATTCATCGAAAGATGAATGATCCCTCGGGAAAAAGACTGATCATTTGATCAATACCCCGGACGCCTTTTTGTCAAATAGATTACCTCTAAATCCGGCGAAAGATCGCGTTCCCTCAAAATAATATGCAGGGATATAATACAGACGCCGTTCACCGTCGGTGGCTCGAAAGGCGGAGAGGTCGAGGTGAAAGCATAGAGTATACAATATTAGAGGCCAATGTATACGCCGTACTAGACCTCGTTCTTTTAGCGCCAGAATAAATTGGATCGATTGCGGCGAATGGTGTGTATACTTAATTAAGTAGTCGAGGACATTGCGATTCTTGGTCGCGTGTCGGATCCATAAAGTCGGTTCTTTTATAACTCAATTATTGGCGCTTGCTATCCGAAGAACAACCCAGAACTAATAGCAATGAGATACACACATGCATACAAACATAGGCCTACGTGCATATATACATACATACATACATGCATACATACATGCATACATACATGCATATATACATACATACATACATGCATACACACATACATACATACATACATACATACATACATACATACATACATACATACATACATACATACATACATGCATGCATGCATGCATACATACATACATACATACATACATACATACATACATACATACATACATACATACATGCATGCATGCATGCATGCATGCATACATACATACATACATACATACATACATACATACATACATACATACATACATACATACATACATACATACATACATACATACATACATACATACATACATACATACATACATACATACATACATACATACATACATACATACATACATACATACATACATACATACATACATACATACATACATACATACATACATACACATTTACATTTACAACACGAAGTTTCGCCCATAATATTGCTATGCAGTCAATGAAGACACACCTCAGACCCACATACACGAGACACAAATTCCTTTTGTAGCAAAGCAGTAATCAATGCTCAGCCATTGAACAGACATGCTCCGCTTTTGATTCGCTGTCGTTTTATGGCTTTCGGAAAGCTGTAAAGTAAAGACAGGCCGCGGTGAAAAGGGCGTGAACTCCATAAGCTTAGGCATGGTCGTCTGTGTTATACCACAAGAAGAGGAAAGCTCAGTCATGGTGCTCACAGGACGATGGGAGTGAATGATCTTATGACGGGAAATTGGGATGCTTCAGTGTTTGTACATCAGCACTGGGCAGTGCAGGTTACAGTAACACAAGCCGTGGCAATTGACGAAGTATAAAAGCTTTCCAATGGTCTGAAACAGGGAGGGAAGATCCTGCGGGGTCGAGTGGGTTGTAGCCCGCTCTCCGCGCCGGCGGCCCGGGTTCAATTCCCGGTCGGATCTTTACTGCGGGTGGCTCGGTCGCAATATAAACGTGGAGTGTGAGGTTGTTCTCTGCCTCCGACACTAATCATCTTCGATATGAAACAGTGTAGTTAAGCCCTGAACTCTTCTTGAAACAGTGAGTGGGAACTCTGCCACTGGCTGATCTCTGCCAGTGCCAGTGCCAAGTCTGGATAAAGGAGGAGGGCGACACTAATCTTCTTTGATATGACAGTGTCGTTAAACATGTAACAAGAAGATGAAACAGTGAGATGGAAAGGTCCCGCTCGACCTACAAATCACGCCCTGATCATAATACATCATTGCCTCAAAATTTAGCGGCATGCATATAGTGTGAAGGAGGCCCATTCAAATGCATGTTACAATTATACACACAGCGGATGATACTACAGGATCTTTCGATTCTACTTGCCTATGGATATAATTATCATTCTCATGAGTTTTGATCTGGTCGAATTAATTCGCCGAAATGGACGTAAAATATGTCACCATGCATTCTTAATTGCTAACATAGGCTACTCGGCTGCAGCAGTGCATCCATTGTTGCCTTATTGGATATATTACTTAAAGCAGATGAAACTACATGTATAGGCCTAGTATTTAACGCAAGTATATTTGATATTTAATGCAGAAATCTCTATGACATTTTGTATTAAATATAGCCGATAAAATACATATGTTTTATACGAACAGCATAGATCTAATAGGCTAAACCGGGTATACATACGTTTTCTAAAGGTTCACGATGAAAAGGTTAGGCATATACACAACGTTAATACACATCACACAGGGACAAAAGCAGCAGATTTTGGCCTATTTATACCAGCGCCTTTCAAACGGTGGCATACGATTGTAATACCATGCATTTGAGGTATATGCAATGCATATACTCCAGGTGCAGCCTGCAGGTGTACGTAAAAAATCATTTTTTAGTTTTTTTAGTTCGTCCCATCCTTCTGTATCTATTTTAGACGGCTATAGAGAACTGCAGGACATGTCAGTGCACGAAGTCTCCCTTAATAATTGATTGCAAGGGGACTGCGTGCGCTCTCCTGTTGCTTTTGATCTACAAAATCTGCTGGCAGTAGGCCTATATAAATATACTTGGCATTTGCTGAAGTATATAATATAAAAAATAATTATGGCTATTGCCTATGCAAAGTATATTATATCATGTATATATTATATCTGGCATTTGCGCCCCTATGTGTATAGGTGTGCGTGT
>OX243816.1:41874850-41912350 GCA_945859605.1 Lumbricus rubellus | reverse complement strand
CAGGAGGAAGAGGAGGAGAAGGAAGAGGAGGAGGGGGTGGAGGAGAAAGAGGAGGAGAAAGAGGAGAAGGAGGAGAAGGAGGAGGAGGAGGAGAGGGAGAAGGAGCAGGAGGAAGAGAAGCAGAAGGAGGAGCAGCAGGAGGAGGAGAGAGAGGAGGATCAGGAGGAGGAGGAGGAGGAAGAGAAGCAGAAGGAGGAGCAGCAGGAAGAGGAGGAGGAGGAGCAGGAGGAGGAGGAGCAGGAGGAGGAGGAGCAGGAGGAGGAGGAGCAGGAGGAGAAAGAGGAGGAGAAAGAGGAGAAAGAGGAGAAGGAGGAGAAGGAGGAGGAGAGGGAGGAGGAGCAGGAGGAGGAGGAGGAGCAGAAGGAAGAGGAAGAGCAGGAAAAGGAGAAGGAGGAGGAGGAGGAAGAGGAGGAGGAAGAGGAGGAGGAAGAGGAGGAGGAGGTGGAGGAGGAGAAAGAGGAGAAAGAGGAGAAGGAGGAGAAGGAGGAGGAGGAGTAGGAGGAAGAGGAGGAGGAAGAGGAGGAAGAGGAGGAGGGGAGGAGAGGAGGAGGAGGAGGAGAGGAGGAGGAGGAGGAGGAGGAGGAGGAGGAAGAGGAGGAGGGGAGGAGAGGAGGAGGAGGAGAGGAGGAGGAGGTGGAGGAGGAGAAAGAGGAGAAAGAGGAGAGGGAGGAGAAGGAGGAGGAGGAGTAGGAGGAAGAGGAGGAGGAGGAGGAGGAAGAGGAGGAGGGGAGGAGAGAAGGAGGAGGAGGAGAGGAGGAGGAGGAGGAGGAGGAGGAGGAGGAAGAGGAGGAGGGGAGGAGAGGAGGAGGAGGAGGAGAGGAGGAGGAGGCATATTATTCTGACGACCAGACGCTGTTGTATAATATGGATCATCGCCGACGAGAACTGGTCATTGCTTATCTGTGGCTTTCATTAACGCCTCACGTTCTGTCCGTTCAACTCCGTTGTATGCAAGACAGATCGTATTGTGCAAGCGATACTATAGACTCAGCGGGGTCACGCACGTATTCGATTCATCCGTGTTTGTTTGTATGTGCGATTGTTGAAATAGCGCCCATTCAAGATTACTACTCAGAAGCGCTCCTGACTGCAGCGCGGACACTGAATTGGAGTTTCACGCCGAAGCGTATGGGCAATTGCGAGCGAGGGACTTGCCCAAGGCCTTCCTTGCTCTTAACCCTCAGGCTACCAAGCTTTTTTGTAACACTGACTACCAAGGGGGGGTGGTTACCACCCCCCTGGATTTTGGGTTTGGTTTGAGATATCATAACTTGTAATACACCTATGGATTCAGCATTCATTTCTGCACAAAATAGTATATTTAGGTTTAAAATATATGAAAGCACCCCGAAGTTATGAATTTTTTTACCGTAGTAACCCGTCGATTCCACAAAATGTATACTTTCGCTATGCAAAATAAAAGTAAAGTAAGTATTAGATTCTGTGTGTTTTTAACATAATTTATTTAATTAAAAATAGTTTACATATAATAAAGTCCAATATTCAACTATAAAAACTAGTAATAAGTTAGTTTTAGTTACAATAAAAAGAGAAAAAACATGTAAAACATGCTGAAAAACGTTTACGCAGACTTATCGGTTTGCGTTGTAAAAAAACCCAACATTTTCACACATTTAAATTTATTTTGAGCACTTCCGGTCATCAAATGTCAAATTAATTGGTATAAAAAATAGCCCTAAATGCCCTCTATAGAATGCCATAATTTATTTCTCTTTAAAAATAAATTATGAATAATTTTTAATAGAAAAAACATGAAAATATTATGAAAATAAAACACCTTTATTTATATTTTAATTTATTTTGAGCACTTCCGGTTGTCCAAAGACAACTCACTGAGCATGGAAATGTAGCCCCACATTCCCTCTACAGAATGGTGTAATGGGTGTCTCTTCATGTCAAAGGACGGATAAGATACAGCCGATAATCTAAGGGGGTCGGTATCCACCCCCTCTGGTGCCTCGGGTATATCGGGTATAACTTTTGAATGGTGTGGTATATCATCACACATTTTAGCTCAAAATGTGTGCAAATGAATCCTCTACAGCTACCTAAAACGTCAAAATTTTATTCCTAACGAAAAAAGTTTGATTTGGGAGAAACCTAGAGGGTGGATACCACCCCCCCCCCCCGTGGTAGCCCCAGGGTTAACTATAAACGACGGCAAAACGAGCGAAAGAATGAGCACCGACTTGAAATAAGAGAATAAAGGCGGACTAAAATTAAACCGCATCCCTGATTTTGTTAGACCTTAGAAACGGGACTATGTGCGTTCTTGCCAAGTGTATACTGTATACTGTTATCTGTTGGCAACCCGTCCCTGCAGTACACACAGTATCTCTATCCCTTCCTGTGCTTTTTCAGACCTGTCACTGGGACTTCAATCCTTTAAGGTTTCCTTTGATCTCGGCTGCACATTAACTAATTTGCTATGTTTACCGGTATGTATGCCTACTACCTTCTTTTCTCTTCCATCAGGCGTGGGCCGACGATGAGGCTTTAACTAGACTCTTCCAAACAATTCTATTGCTGTTTCCTGCTTTTCCACGGCATCTCTTATGTCAATGCCATGGCATTGCCATGCGCTCCTAGGTCTGCTCTGCTATAGACGACGTTATCTTGCTCGTAATGATCAATTAATTAATTTGTACATTATGATCAGTTATATATGATTATAATCACTTAAATTGTTCTTATTCGATGTTTCAGCATGCAGTGCGTATATATGCATGCGGTTCAATAAAGCACATGCCTTCTTATTTACGTACTGCTTACTTGCTTACTTGCTTGCTGATCTACCTACTTACTTACTTACACGAAGCAATAGAATTTGTGGTTATAGATGTGGATGTTGTGTTTTTGTCAAAGCACGTTCCTAATCCAGCGATGTAAGATTTGGCTGATCAAATCACGTATATGTATAACAATAAAAGAAATCACGTATCACGTACTTATAGGCTACTTGTGAGGTAAAGATACATGTTGGTCATGTAATGCTGGCTTTTATTATGTTTATGCACTACAGTCACGTGCAATCTTCCTAGAGATTTGTCATTATCCTTCATTATTGTCTTCATTATAATGAAGCATTATATCTTTTCTCCACTGTTCTCTCTTCTCTCCTCTTCTTCTCATTCCACTTCTTTTTTTCTTCTTCCTCTTCTTAGCGTTCCTATCGCGGCTTTTCTTACTTTCATGCATTAAAAAAGCCAGACTTATTTTGTTGTTATATAGACAACAATCTATACATGCATGATGCATCCAAACACACGCAATCACACATAAACGCATATATTCATGCATACATAATATTGACCCTACATAATGTTGGGCTAGGAGCGCCTATGAGTAGCTCTCTTGAAGAGGCGCTATATAAATTATCGACATGAATGAATGAACAAACCGGCTGCTATATAACGTTGTCCCAAGAATGCTGTACACGAATATTACAATGCCAAATATTACTGTTGTCAATAGTGTTCGTGCATGTAATACATCGCCTATAACAAGAACGCACATTGTACCGTTTCTAAGGTCTAAGAAAAATCAAGGATACGGCTCAATTTTAGTCCATCATTGTTACATTGTTTCATTGTTTCATTGTTCCATTGTTTCATTGTTTCATTTTGGAGATCATTGTTTCACTCTGTCGAGACTGTGTACTATTGTGTGCAGGTCTATAGCTGGAGAGGACGGAAGGAAGGAAGGAAGGAAGGCTGGAGTGGGCAGTGTGCGACTCAAGCTTATCGGAGAAGGCAACCGTTGTATTAGATCTATAATACACTTGCGACTGTAATACAATGCCAAAACATCCATCGATCAAATGGAGATTAAGAGAACAATTAGAGCAAAACAAAAGGAAAGGATGAAAAGAAAAAGGAAAATGAAGAAGAAAAATAGGAATATGATGAGAAGAACTAAAAGGAAAAGGCGGACAAAGGGAACAGGAGAAGGTGGAAGTATAGTGAGAAGGGGCGGAGGGAATGGAACTATATAATCGACCAAGAGCGGTTCGAGCATGGTAGAGAAGGAGGAGGAGGAAGTGCAGGAGGAAAAGAGGAAAGGGTAACACGAGGAGAAGGGGAGAAAGATGAAAGGGGCAAAGAAGAGGAGACGAAAGGGGAGCAGAAGAAGGAAGAGAAGGAGGACGAAGAAGAAAAAGAAGAAGAAGAAGAAGAAGAAGAAGAAGAAGAAGAAGAAGAAGAAGAAAAAGAAGAAGAAGAAGAAGAAGAAAAAGAAGAAGAAGAGGAAGAAGAAAAAGAAGAAGAAGAAGAAGAAGAAGAATAAGAAGAGGAAGAAGAAAAAGAAGAAGAAGAAGAAGAAGAATAAGAAAGAAGAAGAATAAGAAGAAGAAGAAGAAAAAGAAGAAGAAGAAGAAGAAGAATAAGAAAGAAGAAGAATAAGAAGAAGAAGAAGAAAAAGAAGAAGAAGAAGAAGAAGAATAAGAAGAGGAAGAAGAAAAAGAAGAAGAAGAAGAAAAAGAAGAAAAAGAAGAAGAACGAGACGAGAAGCAAAATGGAGACGAAGAGAAGTAGAAAAGAGGAAAAGAAAGGGATCACGAGCAGGAGGAGGAGGAGGAGAAGGAGGAGGAAGTAGCGCAGGTTGAAAAGTAAGCGGAGAAGAAGCAGAGGGAGTAGAAATATGAGTAGGGTAGCATGAGAAGTGTGTCATCGACTACACTGAAGGTGACTTTCGTGCAGCAGTTACTCTGCAGTCTACGATCGAAGCGCGAGCGATCTGATGCTATAGGTTGCGAATGTTGCGAGCAGCCGACACCCCCTCATCCCCACACCCACCCCTCCCCCCCCCCCAGTGACTTGCACCACGATGCGCCCTCTGTCGTGCGAAGGAGGCAACAACATCCAGTGCAGTGCTGACATCTAGTGTCTTCTCTCGATGCACGCAACGATGGAGGCGAAACCTTTCTCATCCTCCTGCTGCTGCTGCTGCTGCTGCTGCAGTTGATGCTGCTTTCATACCAGCAGCT
The DNA here is from genome assembly GCA_945859605.1 of Lumbricus rubellus. Classification (NCBI taxonomy): domain Eukaryota; kingdom Metazoa; phylum Annelida; class Clitellata; order Crassiclitellata; family Lumbricidae; genus Lumbricus; species Lumbricus rubellus. The sequence goes on along the minus strand of OX243816.1, from coordinate 41,907,345 downwards.
TCCGTAACTGAATTTCTGGTCGCTTTCTGATATGAAACACTGATTAATAAACTTAGTTAAACGGAAAAAAATAGCACACTGTGAAATCGTGTGAGTATATTATGTTACTTATAGATATCTACAGATACAGAGTATTATACGTACATAATTTATACATAATATTATGCATATACATATTATATGTGTGTATATATATAAGCTAATATAATTATTATGCTCAACTAAATCTGAGATTTCAGCTTCCGCTGCTAATAGCCGTGAAAGCCTTCTTCCTCCTAAGCTGACTTCGCTTTGCTGCGCTGTTCTTCGCTTAGTTTAGCGCTGACTGCAGATGTGGGCGGCCGCGTTTTTGACGCTCACCTAAATCCGGAAGACTGAATGAAGAAAGCGGAAGGAGCCTGGCTGCGTTTTCTTCTTGCTTTTTCAGACGATTTTTCTTATCCGTAAAATGGGAGCTATGTCGTAGCGGTTCAACCGCCGTTAGACCATTTATGCTGTTGTTTCTTATAATATTTAACTGTGATTATATTGCAGAGGATCGGAAGGGCAGTGTGTCTTAAGCTATTAGATCTATAAGTTAGTTCTGAGGTAGACACTAGACGGGATAGGCTATGAAGTTTAGCCTAAGCTAATTCATTTTAATCTCAGGATATAAATACCTGGTGGTCATTTCTTTCCTGGTCAAGTCTCAACTTCCCACGGATGGTGTATAGACGGTCAGTGCATTCATTATAATAGCGCTTGTCAACAATTTTATTAATTATGGTTTTTGCAATTATTGCGAGTCGCGGTGGTGTAGGTGGGTATGTTCGTTGCCTTGCAGCCGGAAGGTTGCAGATTCGAATTCACTTGAAACCGGCTCGTAGGGACCTTGGGCATTTTATGGACAAGTTCTTCACTCGCAATTGCTCAGCGCATCGGCGTGAAACTCTGATTCAGTGTCCGCGCCGTAGTCGGGAGCGCTTTCGAGTGGAAATCTTGATGGGGCGCAATACCAAGTGCACATACATACAATTATTGCAATGCCCATAGATGTGATCATTTATTTAATAGAATAGCCATCCCGTTTGACCTGCGTTAAAGTTCCGCGGAATTCGTCTAACTCTTTTATGACCTATACTCAAGACTTTCATCTTTGGCCGTGCCTGGGGCGGGAGCGTCTCTGAGTATAACTAAACTATAGCGCTATATAAATTCCTCAGATTGATAGACAGATTAATGGAAATGTTCTCCGACAAATTCTTCTTAAGCTTCTTATCATTAATTTTCCTATGAAGTTATTTTCTTTCGAGTTCGTGTTTCTCTGTGTTACGCTTTTCTCTGCTATGCTGAAATGTTATCCCTTTATTGCAGATAAGCTCTTATAAGACTCATATTTATATCTGACAACACTCTCGCGATTTGCCATTTTTATACCGCAATTTTCTATAAATCCTTGCTTATCGATTTCGACGATGTTATCGTTCTGCATTATCTGCTCCTCCGCGCACCATGTCATTGTTAGCTACTTTGCTAAATCTTCTGACCCAAAGTGTCTACGACATATTAATTTTTCTATAAATGGGTTTTCTTCACTTTTTAACACCATTCTCTCTGTTCGCTAGGCCTACTTTTTGCCTGATGATACAATATTATTCTTATTTTTTTCTTCTTCAATGCGCTATTATAGGCCTGTTTCTTTCTGGTTTATTAATCAATAAAATATTGTCTGGAAACTTCTTCTATCATCGTTTACATTTAATAACCTGCGAAGATTTCTCAAATTAGTTTTCTTCCAATTTGTCTGTTTCTTGTCAAAATTACTTCAAAGCTTGTTACATGTTTAATTAATGACACTGCCATATCGAAGATGGTTAGTGTCGCCACGCCATTTAGGTCCCCATGGACGGACCGTGCTAGCCCGAGATTCTTGAATCTCTAAAATAGCAACCTTCGAGAATCGAACCGCGGCACGCACGCTCTCTTTCACAGAGTAGCGTGCAGACGCGCGGCCATCGATCTTACCGATGTAGCCAAGCGAGCCAGTTGTTTCTTCAAAGCGATAGTATTCGCTAATTATACTCTATAGATCAGTGCATTACTTTTCATTCTTTCTGTATCGTACATGTATATTTGCTCTGCTGGCTTGCAAGTTATCACCTATTTCTTAGTTTTACCACCAGCACCATCATCCCTACCATCATCATCACCACCACCACAACCACCACAACCACCACCACCACAACCACCACCACCACCACTGTTATAACTGCTACTACAACAGCTACTACGGCCGCAACCATTACCGCCGCCTCCACCACCAGTATAGTAATTGTAGAAGTTGTTGTTGATGCTGCTGCTGCTAATGTTGTTGTAGTTTATGTAGTATAATTTATATTATAGTAGTTGTTGTGGTAGTAGAGTTCATGCAGCACTATAGGCCTATACTTCAAAGGAACTTCAAAGATGGTGTTCAGTGCATTCACTACTCTGCTCAATTTCTGCGATTTCATTTGCACTCGTATACAATATATTACATACAATGTCTTAATAGCATTATATATATATATACGTATGTATGCCGGAACGCATCTATATAGATCTATATGCAATTATATGCATTATGCACATAATATATATGCACAAATATGTATAATTATAATATCTTCTCCATTCTCTGTGTGCTAATGTCCTGCCACTCTTCTCTCATCCATATTTCATTCATCGTTTTCCATGCGTATTTCCTTCCGCACTCAACAGCATTTGTATAGCGCCTTTACAAGATAACGCCTCAGACGATTAATCTGCCCGCAAAAGAGATCAGCTTTCCAGTGTTGTTATGGAATGTGGATATGAAATCCTCCCTCTTCTAAAAACATCGCGAAGACGAGCCATTCATTCCAGGCAGTGGATGATTTCCGGCCAGATAAACCTGATAGCATTACAAGACAACAGCGGCAGCAGCGGCAGTATCGGTGTCGTGTCGAAACCAAAGGGAATTTCCCAATTGACATTCCCGAACCCAAATAAATGTCTGAAATTTGAGATGCTATGGAAAAGCAGAACATGGAGGGGTGAAATGCATGATATTCGACATGCACTATTTGCAGTGGCCAAATATGTTTGCGATGTGACGAGTATTAGGCTATATTCGCATGACACTGGTGTGACACGATTCAAATAGGATGGCAGGATTAGTTTAACTTTAAATTGTTTCTATTAGTTTGTTTTAGGTTTTTTTGTTCCATGTTTTCTCTTTTGTTCTATGTTGCTTTTCTTTATTAATCAAATTTTCTGACAATAATATCATCTTGTTGGCTGTTGTTTTCCAGATAAATAAAAGAAATCAACAGTAACACGCACATATAAATGTGTATACATGTATATAGCACGCCAGTGCACATAGACTTTCCATACAGGAAAAGGAACATCATCTATGAACAGAGACCGTAAAGTCATGCAAAGACCACCAAGTGAAACTGGGACCAGCAAATGAACTATAGATATTATAACTTATTGAAAGAAAGGCGGACAAAACAGAAACAACATTCGAGCAGAGAGAGACCAACAAATAACGAAAGAAGACCACCATTGTCCACCAACTACAAAGAGCTCAAACCTTTCCTTACCACCTTAGACCTTAGTCGTTAATTCCTGTGCTGCAGGTCTGCACATTGGTCGACGCATCTTCTCCACTCCTATCTACTATAACGAAAAAAAGACAATTCAACGACAAAGAGACCACCTGTAGTATGGAAAGAAGAACACCCAGCGTCAAAGAGACCATCCCGTAGCTAAAGAAGACCATCAGTTAAGCGTCAAAGACCTTAGATCATAAGGGGACGCGTGCGTACACCCTCTCCATCCGCAGTTCCACAAACCGACAAAAAATGTCATCAATCGACAATAACTGGTTACCCCCGAAGAACTTTTCCACCATGTCAAACTCCACGCGCCCCTCCTCCTCCTTTCCTTCCACGAACGATGAATCTGATGCTTCCACCGCCAGCTTCATCAACTCCACAACTGAAGAGGATGAGGAAGAACTGTCTGAATACAAGAACCCATTCATCCTTCCATGGCCCTTCCAGGTCGCGTACATCGTCGCCTTTGCCGCGATGGTGCTCGTCGCTGCCGGGGGCAACCTCATCGTAGTCTGGCTCGTCGTGGCCCACAAGCGCATGCGCACTGTGACGAACTACTTTCTCGTGAACCTCGCTGTGGCCGATGCACTCATCTCAATCGTCAACACGCTCTTCAACTTCCTGTACATGCTGCACAGCGATTGGATCTTCGGAAGACATTACTGCAAGTTCACGCTCTTCATCGCACCATGTACCATCTGCGCCAGCGTCTTCACCTTCATGGCCATTGCCATTGACAGGTAGGAACGAAGGACCTTCTACGTTGGCATTGACAGTTTCACTACACGTTATACATGTACACTGATGAACATTTGACCTGGCTTTTCTAAACGATGCCCTTGGTCTCCATGCAGTTTCTTATTAAGTGGGCAGCAGTGACTGCATTGATAGTAGTGGCAGCAGAAGTAGTAGTAGTAGTAGTAGTAGTAGTAGTAGTAGTAGTAGTAGTAGTAGTAGTAGTAGTAGTAGTAGTAGTAGTAGCAGCAGCAGCAGTACTGTAGCAGCAGCAGCAGCAGCAGCAGCAGTAGCAGTAGTAGTAGTAGTAGTAGTAGTAGTAGTAGTAGTAGTAGTAGTAGTAGTAGTAGTAGTAGTAGTAGTAGTAGTAGTAGTAGTAGTAGTAGTAGTAGTAGTAGTAGTAGTAGTAGTAGTAGTAGTAGTAGTAGTAGTAGTAGTAGTAGTAGTAGTAGTAGTAGTAGTAGTAGTAGTAGTAGTAGTAGTAGTAGCAGCAGTAGCAGTAGCAGTACTGTAGCAGCAGCAGTAGCAGTAGTAGTAGTAGTAATAACGTTAACATTAAAGCAGTGAATCTTACTGTAGTCTACTAATGATGACATCCTGATATTATTATAGACCCTGCACGCATTGGCATCAGATTCTGTGATTTTATGAAAGAAATTGTCTTAACAAACGACACTCATTTCTGCGATATCACGAATCACGATGCGCATAATATATGGGATCATATCAGATTTTTCATCAAAAACCTCGTAATGAAAGCATGCATGTTTGCATGCATACATGTATGCAATGCGCATGTATGCATGTATGCAAACTATGCATGCTGAACTTTTACGCTCGTTGAGTGATCCACAAACGATGGATATGTTATTTCGAAGCCCGTGTATGAGATTGTGCATTGGTCGAGATGCAGAGCAAGATATGGTTCGGACAAAAACATTAAGACTAGAGGACGGGAAAAGGGAGAGAGAGGAGAAGGGAGGAAGAGAGATTGAAAAGGATAGAGAGAGACAGAGACAGACAGAGACAGAGTCAGAGAAAGAGAAAGATAGATATATATATATATAGAGAGAGAGAGAGACGAAGGGAAAGATGAAAGGAGGCAGAGGGAGATATTTATTCTCTCTCTCTCTCTCTCTCTCTCTCTCTCTCTTTCTCTCTCTGTCTGTCTGTCTGTTGTCTGTCTGTCTCTGTCTCTGTCTGTCTGTCTGTCTGTCTGTCTGTCTGTCTGTCTGTCTCTCTCTCTCTCTCTCTCTCTCTCTCTCTCTCTCTCTCTCTCTCTCTCTCTCTCTCTCTCACTCTCTGTCTCTTTTACCTGCCGCCCCTTCTCTTCCCGATCTTCTCTCCTAAAACCTCCCTCTAATCCTAATTTTCCAAAAAGTCATTAGTAAACTATATTTTACTGATTGTCCGCATACATACTTACATAGATACATTATACACATATATACATGTATGCATACACACATACACACATACACACATACACAACGTTGACTTTATCACGTATACCCCTTCCCTCGCCCCCGTGTAGTTCTCAAACACCGCAGTCCAATCCGCCCTTCACTCTATCCACAACCTCTCACCCCTCTCCATCGTCTTTGCCCTCCTTGGACTCGTCCGCAAACAACTGAAGATGTAATTGCGCTACTTAAGCATATAGAAGCGTAATAATAATGAATAATTTAAATGACGAGACTACATAACAAGTAATTTCCTCGGAGACAGACTCTTAACGCTGAGAATCTGACGCTTTATTTATTCAGAAGTCTGGTTAGCACCTTGTCCATACCTTGTCCACACTGTCGACCTGAGTTTGACTGCATATTTTAATAGGTAAACTACACACTACTGTAGCTCATTCTGGTCATCCACTCTTTACGTCTTGTAAAGAACATCAATTCGCTACATTTTATGGCGGTCAACGATTCGGTACGTTTTTTAAAGGTTTTGTTACGTTTTGCAAAACTATTCGCTACGTTTTGTAAGGGTCAACTATTCATCATGTTTTGTAAAACTATTCGTTTTTAAGAATTATTCGTTACGTTTTGTAAAGCTATTCATTCCGTTTTGTAAAACTATTCGTTACGTCTGGTACGATTATTTGTTACATTTTCCAAAACTATTCGTTGCGGTTTGTAAAGCTATTCGTTACACTTTGTAAACTATTCGTTACGTATTGTAAAACTATTCGCTAGGTTTTTCGAAGGTCATTAAGTTCTTGAGTCTTGTATACAGGTCATCCATCCATTCGTAACGTTTTGCTTTTGATATTCATTGAATTGTATAGTTTTATGCTATCCCACTGTTTATCTTGTAGCCAAGATCACAGTTGCCCCTAGCAACCGGTCATGCACTGATGACGTCACCATTTTTATGTTTTGCATTACCATTGGTGCTCTTGCCAAATGTCACCTTATCATATATACAGAACTGAGTTGTAATGCATTCTTGGCAGGAAATCATTGCGGACAAAACGCATCATAACTCCATAGCGAAACTAACGTTTCGCTTGCTTTCTCTCTCTCTCTCACTTGCTATCTCAACTAGCGTATACAATGTTTACGACGTTGCGTGAACAAAGAGATAGGCTAATATAACCGCGTATCCATCCGTCCGTCCATCCATCTATCCATCCATCGATCTATTATATATTTACATGAATCTACCCATCTATTCATCAGAATCCACATAGCGCCCATACAAGAATTCTATGCTGAGGCGCTCCCGACCCAAACCAAGCGTGAAAATCGTGTCTGTCATTATATCAATTGTCGTGTTGTATGGCCATCTCTTTGTAGTCACTTCTGTAAATGAAGGATAATTCTCTTTTGTTCGTTTAACCATCGACCTGCACCGGATTCCCTTTGCATTTAATTCTCGAATTGTCTTGGCTAGATATTCTGCATGCACTGCAGTCTATTTATAAACACACGAAAACTGGGGCTTGGCGCTATGTAAATTTCCTGAATGAACGAATAACTAAAGGAATTAAATGGACGTAAGTTCGTTTCTATCCCACTGTACGTAAATAAAATTGGATCTATATGCTATTAGTTTAATGGGGTTTTTTTCCTCCGATACATCTTCGTCTGGAGTTTGGCCATTTGCAGATTAGACATTTTGTTCACCTATTACCCTTTCACGTGCCAATCAGACCTTATAGTTGGTCTATATAATTATGTCAGCCGCCTTCACGGAGTCGTTTATAGGCCGTTTGTTAAGTCTTCGCTGACCTATAATAGTTATAGGCCTCTTCGTTCGTCCATTCGTATTATTGTTCGTCTAGTTTAGGCCATCATTGATCCACGGGATCATCGCTAGTCGGCTATTTCTTTGTCAGTCTTTTTAGACCATTGTTTTTTCCAGTTGATCCGCTAAGCCATTCTTTGAATCGTCTGTCCTGAAAGCAGACCCCGCTCTCTCTCTCTCTCTCTCTCTCTCTCTCTCTCTCTCTCTCTCTCTCTCTCTCTCTCTCTCTCTCTCTCTCTCTCTCTGTGTCTCTGTATTTCTGCCTGTCTCTGTCTCTCTCTCTGTCTCTCTCTCTCGTCCGCTCTATCACCTCTTGCACGGTGCCAATCATTCCAATCCGTTTCTTCCTTTTGTAACGCACACATCCAATTTAAACGTCCTTCCAACTTTATTGGCTGACAACAGTTTTCTAAAGGTTTTTACACGTCGACTGTGGTGAAGCTCAGCTATAGTCGATCGATTCAGCAAACACACACACACACACGCCCACACACATGCACACGCACGCACACGCATACACACACGCACACACATGCACACGCACAAACGCACACACACACACACACACACACACACCCACACGCACACAACGGCGACAAAAAGATGAAGAAAATCCATGAAAAATAATCCAAACATAATCTGTGCACTAATCCCAAACATGTGTAGATACCCTGCGTATATAATCATATAATCACATCGACCTGCAATAATTAGTATATAGTCTATAGAGAGATCATGTACTGATTTGTAAATGTGTGGATATATATATATATATATGAAATGAATGAGTACATTTAGAATTCTAGATTCTAAATGCTCATTTGCTCAATGCTCACGTGTATCGATTATATTCATTCTTTCTTTCTTTCTTTCATTCTTTCTTTCGTTCCTTCTTTCTTTCATTCCATAATCAATATAGCGCCTCTTCAAGGCGACTATTCGGATGCTCTCCCGACTCTATAGCATGGCAAAAAGTACATTTGTTTTTAGTTGAATAAAATATTGCTTCAGTACGTCGAGCTCCAATAAGCAGACGTACATGTAGCTCCCGTGGGAGACTATTCTAGACCACTGGACACACCACTGGACGGCTCTATCTGCATAGGCATATATAGCTGCAGTCCAACAAATTTAACCAAGAGCATTCCTTCTGTCCAAAACGGAGGGCGGCTATACATATATATACTGTTATAAAGAATGTTATGTATATTACACGCATGATATATATAATATATATCTGCTTGAGAAACATTGTTCAGCTGTGGTTATTATCTACAGGGTGCGCCAAAAAGACCCCCTAGGTTTTTTGCCAATATCTTTTAGTGAGGCCACCCACCGTTTTTTGGCGCACCCTGTATATGATGTATATAAGGATATTCAACGGTAACACCGACAAGGCATATGGTCAATCCTCTGAAGATCAACTGCTCATCGGACTTAACGCAATTTATGCCATGCATAAAAAATCATCGCCATCCTCCCAAATTCCCACGATGCATTGCGACATCCACCCAAATTCCCTAAAGTGAATGCAGCTGCCGTTCAACGCTCACATGTGATGTGCGCCTACACACTGCATTCGTCTGCGCATACATGTCGAGTAAACTTGTCGTCTGTTGTGCTGTGCATAATTCAATTTGAAGTGGGCGGTAAAGTATGATGATGCATGGAGACGTATGATGGAACCCCTCCCATAGGCCCTATAGGATGTATTTCCGGGGGAATAAGTTACTAATTCGAGCCACCTTAGGGATAATGCTGCTACGTGATGGAGAGATGGAAATAAAATATTATCTTCATACATAATTATATGTAACCCACATATGACTATTGATTCTGTTTTGACTAAGTGCCTCTGAACAAGGCCGTAGCCAGGATTTTAATTGGTGGGGGGTGTTTCTTGGGCGGAAAATTTCTGACGACTTTTTTAGTCGTCAAAATTTCTGACGACTTTTTTTAGTCGTCAAATTTTCTGACGACTTTTTTAGTAGACAAAATTTCTGACGACTTTTTTAGTAGACAAAATTTCTGACGACTTTTTTAGTCGTCAAAATTTCTGACGACTTTTTCAGTAGACAAAATTTCTGACGACTTTTTTAGTCGTCAAAATTTCTGACGACTTTTTAGTTGTCAAAATTTCTGACGACTTTTTTAGTAGACAAAATTTGTAGTAATCGGAAACGGCTTTCTTACATTTTCTCGCCTAATTTCGTGTTTTTTTTATTATATGCTGGTTAATGCATTCTATTATTTTTTTTACATTTTTCATTTCGGAGGGTGTTTTCATGGGTTTTATTTCATGGTTTATACATCATGTACTAGTAAATGCATTATATTATTTTTTTACATTTTTCATTTCGGGAGCTGTTCAAACGCCCAAAACACCCCCACCATAGCTACGACCTTAGGCTACCCATGAATAAGCTGGTCTCCGCGACTTCGCTTTCTAGGCATCGTGTAGACTGTAGAAACTAAGCCACAAGCTTACAATTACCATGTAGGCCTACAAATACAGAATTGGGTATTCAATTTTCATTCAGCTATTCATTGGGAGAATTTATACCGCTTCAGAAAACATGTTCAGAAGGGCGGAATGAAGTTTAGTTATTATTATTATTCAAGGCATTTAGTCGATTGACAGGCGTTGTAGAAGACGAAGGCTGCTTATTCCATTCAAGTCACGCTTAAATATTTTCTCACTGCCGCAAAATAATTGTTCTTGTTGTCCAACCATGCGTGTAATTAGAACCGATGGAATTGACAGTGTGAGACTCCGATTCCACGCAGGTTGCCTTGACAATATCAAATTGAAATTGACAGCAGTTGAACGTCTGGAGTCTAGACGTTGTGAAGGGTAATCTTGGTTGATTACTGGAACAATATAAAATTGATAAAGTCCTGAATTGCGAAACGTAAAAAATCATTTTGCTCTGTTTTTAAACATTGCCAATAATAGGTGTGTTTATTCCTACTAGCTAACTTTGTTGCTGTGCTTTCAGACCATTTAGAACACTTACGAACGTTTAGAGTCACTAGATAAATTCAAGTTTCCTTTGTTTTGAATAGTACGCAGGACACTTAAAACAACTGGAGTCACTTTAAATTTTGATCGCAGTATTTTTATATTTGTTATTTATACGCATTTTTCAGTAATGATACGTTGGGGGATAGAATGGTTTATCCACTCTGGTACTCTATACCCGATATATTCCCTCCGAGGAATAGATTAATTCATCCCTCCCACCACCCCGGGTAGCTTTAGAGGAGATGACACAGGTAGCAGCTGTTGCGAGATTTGCTGTCTGTAGCTGGCTTTAGATCTATCTCTTCGTTGATTATGTCTTTCTTGTTGGTTTGTTGTTGGTTTGTGCCGCACAGACCGACAGGAAACATGCTTATTACTCTGCTCAACATTATGTCAGTAGTTGAACATCAAACCTAGACGTCGCTGGATAGATGCGGTGCTCAACCAGATTCTTTTCCATGGCCAGTTTATATCAATTCACTCGAACCACGTAAAAGTTTTATTGTTTACGCACAGTATGTTTTTGCCATGATGCATTATCATTAATCGTAGGGTAGCCCTTGGAACGCTGAACGCCAGAGTGACTTCATTACAACGCACTTGCATAATTGACTCCATTTCACTTTTATGCTTCCATCGGTCCATCTTGTGCGAATTTTCTTTCCGAAGGTCTTATAGGCACACGCAGAGCCAGGGAAACAGAAATAAATAGAAACAGATAGAGATGGATAGAGATAGTGAGACTGAGACATGGACAGACAGACAGATAGACAGACAGGTTTAAAAAGCAGTGTATCTGTATTATGCGTATTCTCTAAAAAAGCCTCGTATGCCTACGGTCCATTTTAATTCGTAAATGTCAACAATGAAGACAAATGCCTGGATCGCCTGCCGATATATTAACCGATTGCTCTGTCCTCCATCTTTCTTCCTCTGCGACAGCTTCGAATATTCTATCTCCTCCTGTCTCCTCCTGTCTCCTCCTGTCTCCTACAACTGTCTCCGTGTATCGTACTACCGTATACTCTGCCTGTGTCTGTATGTCTGTCTCTTTCTCTGTCTCTGTCTGTCTGTCTGTCTCTCTCTCTGTATTTCATTATCTGTTTCTGTCTCTGTCTCTGTCTGTCCGTCTCTCTCTCTGTATCTCATTCTCTCTCTCTGTCGCTCTGTCTCTGTCTCTGTATCTGTCTCTGTCTCTGTGTGTCTCTCTCTCACAAAAATTGTCCGTTTTGTATCTGTGCATGGAGGTCTAGCTGTCTGTTTGTCTGTCTTTTTCTTCGTATCTATAATTATGTCTGATCATATCAATATCCAAACATAGAAAATAATAATTATTTAGGCACAAGTGCAAACGTATAATTGAAATCGCCTGGATTCTTCTAACTGAATCAAATGAGACTAATAATAATTCTCTGGACCATAATAATTAATTACACGGACGGGGTGTGGTTGGGTGGGTTGGGTTGGACAGACGCAGCAAAACAGCCAGACAAATATACGCACAGACACACACAAACGCACAAACACATCGAAAAACTGGGACACACGTGTGCCCGAATTTCAGGCCATCTGCCGCCTCTATCTCTCTTTGGCCAGATCTCTATCTGTCTGTTTTTGTCTCAATGCATGCATGTGTTTGTGTCCGTACGTCCGTCCGTATGTCGGTTTGCCTCACTGTCTGTCTGTCTGCCTGTCTATATAATATTATCTTTCTGCATGCATACTTGTCCGTTCTTTTAGTCTATCCGTCTGCTTGCATGTCTGTCTGTGTGTTCGGCTGTCTTTTAGTCTGTCCGTCCGTCTGTCTGTCTGTCTGGCTATCATCCATCCATCTGTCTGTCTGCATGTATGTCCGTACGTCTGTCTGTCTGTCTGCATGTATGTCCTTCTGTTCGGCTGTCATTATGTCTCCCCGTCCGTCTGTCCACCCGTCTCTCTGTACCCATAAATTCTCATAGTTAGCCGTGCCTTGATCAGAGTGGCATGTCGGTCGCCGTTGAGTGGAGCTAGGGTGGGGGGATGGTGGTGGGGTGGTGGGGGTGGGGGGGGGTATTCATCGAATCTAATCTCATTCGACGATTGCCCGAACTATGAAGCGATGGCGCTTCTACTACACTGCGATCGCCACAGGGGGCGTGGCTCAACTGATCGATCAAAATCCAGAAGGTTCGCGCCAAAAGATCGATCACAGACGTAGACGAAGATCGGTGGTCATAATTGTCTGGTGCTACTCTTAAAGAAATAATGTCTCGTGGGTATCAGACAGTCGTGTATTATAGTATACAAGAAATGTGGCCGAAGTCCAGTGTGATCTGCAGGCAGAGATCTGTTTGGAGTTCATCTTCATCGTCATCGTCATCTTCATCATCATCATCATCATCTCATAATCTCATTCATGATGATGATGATGACGATGACGATGACGATGACGATGACGATGATGATCATCGTCATCGTCATCGTCATCGTCATCGTCATCGTCATCGTCATCATCATCATCATCATTTCATACCTTCGAAATTTTATCATCATCATCATCGTCGTCATCAATAAAACAATTTATTGTGACCATCAGCCAATTATTAATCGCAGTATATAGCATGCTTCTACATAACAGGATCGTAACAAGGAATTAAGGCAATAAAGACAGAATGTCCCTCTCACAGGCACACCTATTTACTATTATAGCACTACAGTCTGTAATAGGTCGCTAGATATTTAACAGCGAAATCTTTTTAAAAAATCATCCAACACAACTAACATGATGACAGAAAAGTATCAAGAAAACAATAAACTAACCAATAACTCAAAACAAACAGTGCCCATTAAAGCTATACATCCTCGTTTTCATGATCATTAGTCTATCATCGTCACAATCATATGATTATCATGATATAGCTAATCATTAGATGACTATTATTATTAGACTGATTATTATTATCTTTTTAATTAATTATCATTAATTATTAATCGATTGATTTCTAAATTGATCCGCAGCAGATCTTCAAACGATATTCACAATTTTATATTTTATATTTTATATGCAGTGACGGATAAGTGAGCACTATAAGGGACACTAAACCAGTTTCGCTTAGCTAATTATTATGTTTCGATTTTACTAAGAAAAGCTGACACCAGTTCTTTCATTCCAATTTTACACATATTATTTTGTGAATATTTAGCAAATATCATTACAATTATATCAACAATGGTTACACGAAAAGAATTCCAAAATCGTGGACCCAAGCCTTTGACTGAAAACAGTCCTAAAAATATATAGCATCCTTTCCGAAAATGTATATATCGCTTAGGCCTACTTAGAGGCGCTCCCAGCCCAGCCCAGCCCAGCCCAGCCCAGCCCAGCCCAGCCCAGCCCAGCCCAGCCCAGCCCAGCCCAGCCCAGCCCAGCCCAGCCCAGCCCAGCGGCCCAGCCACACCTTATATCAGAAAAGCAGCCATCAAACAGCGAAGAGGCAGTTTTAAGTGCAGCTGCTCATTTGTTAAGATTTGATAATGATAAGAGTAGACTAGCCGCACCAGTTTTCTATGATACCAAGAGTTGTTGTTTAATACCAGACATAAAAACTGTGTCCATAATAGGCCACACTCAAATCCGAGTGCCTCTCACATAAACATTGAACGCACGTATTCAATTATGGAAGCGTTTTGCCCACTTGACCCGCATGGGGCAGAGGTCACACGGAATGACGGGTCGGTATAATTTATATAGCGCCAGCCGGTCAGGGTCACGCAAATTTTTTGCGATAGTAATCACAGTTTGTCTAGTATACAACGCCTTTTCCAAGCGAGGTCTTTATGGCTTTCCGTGCTATTAATTTGCTCTTTTGATTATTCATGATGCGTTCCTTCAAAGCATAGATGCCGTGTTAGATTACCAATATATATATATAATATCATATATATATGTAAAATTGTATATATATAATTATGTATAGGAGTCTGGGGGCTTAGGTACCACTATTAAGATATTGCGTAAGGCATCAAATTATGAATGCCGCCACATATTTCCAGCCAACTTGGTAGAAGTGACTTGTAAATCAATGTAGGTAATTATGGAGAGCGAGGTGTTGAGACAAAGAGTGAAATTATTAGATAATTATAATTGCAATGCTGAGCACTATAGTTCCTGAGCATCTACACTTAAACCTGAGGTGTGGGTGAAGTAAGATAAGAAAAGGGAAGATTAAGTAATGTAAAGTAAGATATGATAAGAGTAGACTAGATTAGGTTACGTAAGATAGGACATCATACGAAATTCTATATACCTTAACAAACAAGACTAACCGGAATATGTACGTACACGAATACCGTCCTTCTCAGGATAAGACAACAAGAAATCAAACGAATAATTATAATAAAACAGTAAGAAAAAGAAATCTACAATGAATAAAATAAAACAATAAAAAGGATAAAGCAGAACTACGGGCATTATATACGCACTACAATGCCTCATTGTTATTAATCAGCAGCGTTGATTCCTCAGGCGTGGTGGTCAGGCATTCGTTAGATCTGGCGCTGCATTGAGAGGCGTCGACAACAGCTGTCATCAATCACGAAACATGTTGTCCGGAAAAAGCCTTTTCCTCCTCAGGGGTGACAGGCGACCAGCCGTCGTCGAAGCGTCAATTACACCGCGCCGCGTAGGATTTCAAACGACGATGAAACATCCATCATGCCCTGTTGACGTCAAAACCGACCGTCTGCAGCACAACTGCGCCATCTTGACGTCATGTTTAATCTGGGAAGCACGACGTCACGAGCAGACGATGTCGTGAGAGCGCAGGTTATTATGGGAATATCACGCTACTGAACGTGTGTATTTAAAGTCGTTTATTTGCAACGACAAAAACAACAGGCAAAACGCTGTATAAAGTTCATTGAGCCTTTTACTGAAGAGGGTGAAATTGTGAAAGCTATTATATTATTGGCAGAGGTCACGGAGGACATAATTATCTCATTTATGTCACAACCAAATGTCCGAGATTTTGACGTCGAATAACAAGCGATGTTTAATCTAGGCGTCTCTGGGTGGGTGGAGAAAATCCCTCCAGGACTGAACATTCGAGAGGTGTCGCTCACATGTACATACTACCAATCCCCCCCAAGAAAAACTGGGTACTTGTTTTTTAATTCACCCCCAATCATGCTTTCCATGTCCGTTCTATGTGTTGAGTATGTGCACCTGTCAGAATGACTGCACTAACCCTAAAACTAACCCTAACCGACCCTCACGACGCCTAACCTGAGTCCTAACCGACCCTCACGCGATAAATCCCGTCAACTTAGAACCTGGGGGTGAATTAAAAAACAAGAACCAAAAAATGTATGCGCAACGTTTCACCCTCCCCCCAGAAAAATTGGACAGCTCCTGTTTATGTATAGGCCTATAATGATGTCAGCATTGAAGTAGGCCTACTGAAAACGGTAATGAGATTTAAAAGTATGGAATTTAAGAATTTTCTAATTTCTCTCGGATGTGTAGACGAAAAGACTATAATCTATATATATAAAAATGAAACTTTCCAATAGTTAGTAATTCAATCACGCCCAAAGTTACGTACCGATTGTTGTGAAAATTTACCAAAACCTTCCATTCCAATAGCACCGTGTCTTAAGATTTTTTTTCCCCGAAAAAACCTAATATTTTCCACAAAAAGTGAACTCTGTAATACGTTCGACCGCCATTTGCAAATTCAACAAAACTGTCAGATTTCAGAAAGTTTCCAAACACAGCAGACGAAACATCAATGAGGTCGCGTGGTCTGACGTCATAAGCGAGTCGCAAGAAAAGGCCTTTCATCATTATTGGGCTCTATCATTGGGAGGGAGAGGGAAGGTCTTTTATGCCACAACAAAGCGTGGCTGGGTACAGCTAGTATAATATAAGAAACGACCGTCATCAACTTTCCAGTCGGAGGGTGTCGTCGATGTCTGGTTGAGCGGTTGCCGCTCTCTCAAAACGACCGTCTCCCCGTCCTTCCCGAAAAAAGAATCCCCTCCAGAGCAGAGGGACTATAATTTTAAACACTAACCCAAAAAGAGAATGCCCTCGTTTCTCCACAACGTCGAAGATTACGAACTTATAGTGTCACGTGATTATATTATTATATTATTTTTCTTCCCCACCGATTGTTCAAGTTTAACCAAGTATGTCGTCATATAATACAGTATTAACAGGATTAAACACTGAGGTCGCATATTTTCATTTGCAGCCGATTATAATCTTACAGGACTGCGTCATTATGACGTCAGACTAGGAAATTTGAATCACGTATCATTTACGTCACAACCGATTCATCATAGGATAAACTATAGAGACGTTTGAATGGTTTAATGCTGCAGGTTTATCACCGATGTCTACTTTTTCTCGATTCTGCGAAATTTATCCGAGGATATACATGTATATATCAATTAATTATAATACAAGTCGAGCATTCTGCGAACAAGTGGATTAGGCCTACATGTGTACGTGCGTGGATGTAATTATTATTCTTCGAAAGTTATGCCGTTTTTTATCAGCCGGTCATAAAACAAAGTAAGTAGGCTACCGCTGCTCTCATAATTTCATTTGCAACGTTGATTCATGGAGATTGCTTTTTTAATTATCAAAACAGCGCCATAATATATTTTATAGCTCGCAATTAATAAACTGATGTCTGGCTGCCATCTGCATTCCATGGCATTGTGTTCTAAGACCTGGTCAATCTAATAAACATACATAAATTACTTCCAATCGGTGGATAATGACCTTTTTTGCTAGTTTCAACTGTTCAGAAGTGCTTCTAAAACTGCACAAATCCATTTAGAACTGCACATTTTGTGTAGCCTACAACTACACGTTAACAAAATCCTGGCAGAATCTTGATGTTCATTGATTTCCGACACTGAAACCTTTTAAAGTAATGCTTTTAAAAATGATGACATCATTGATTTCCGACGCTAAAACCTTTTAAAGTGATGCTTTTAAAAATGCTGCTGATATCTTAACGAATAGGTGTTCATGCACATGTCACCATTATTATTTGATTCAAGAGTGCGGCATCCCATCCCACCTCCAGAAACAACGCGTCTGCAATCTGTGCACGCATATATATATACATATATATATATATATATGTATATATATATATACGACTGCAGCGCTAAATAGAGTCGAGTAGATATGAATGGTAAGATGAATATGGCGTGTTAAGCGACGCCACAAGATGTCGCGTCATACGAAAAAAAACTGTGGCGTGACTAATGGCTTTTCAGTCCTATACGACGACGACGACGACGAAGAATATTACATTCCCTCCAGACACGTTTTCAAGTGCTCCATTGCAAGTATAGTTCCTGTGGAGCTAACAATAGGAATCAAATATGAAGATATATGAAAACGTAATTATAATTATGCAGTGGCAAGCAGGAACCGAAATGAAGATTTGTTGCAGATTTTTAAACCCATTTAGTATATTCGGTGTGCATGGTATTCTGCGACCTTTCATGAGTTCATATTCAGTGCGGTTCGTGTTTTATTGGGATTCTAGTCTGGAAGCATTTCCATGCAACTCAAGAAGTCTCCACATGGGCCCTAATTGGGAAAGTGGATCCTCTGCGTGCCCCATGCTCAGCCACGCTGCATGGTAGGATCTTCCGATAGAATATTGAAATTGCAATTGTTGTCGAATTGTCTCACAGCATTCGTTTGAATGAATTTCCGCCTTATATAAACGACACGTGGAGAGTAGAAGATTGTGTGCTGATACGACACTATTTCTAATCATAGTCCTAGATGACATCATCTCTAACCATAGTCTTAGATGACATCATTTCTATACCGTAGTCCAAGATGACATCATTTATAACGATAGTCCAAGATGACATCATTTCTAACGATAGTCCCATAATAACATCATTAATTTCTAACCATACATGTAGTCCTACACAGCATACATACATGTATGACAGCATTTCTAATCATAGTCCTAGATGACATTATTTCTAAGTTCTGACCATGGTCCTTTATAACATCATTTCTAGCCATAGTCCTATATGACATTATTTCTAAGTTCTGACTATGGTCCTTTATAACATCATTTCTAACCATAGTCCTATATGACAACATTCTAACCATTCTTATATGACACCATTTCTTGCAATGGTGCTCATAATGATACCATCTCTAACCTTAGTTCTAGTATGGTTAAAAAAGGTGTCAGAAATTTTTATTTATCATCATATCATCTTCTGCTATGGAGCGTGAAAATCTGAATTTAGCTCAAGAATTAAAGCGAGACGGTGTTCATGGAATAATGAGCACCACCTGACGAAATCATTCGAACTTACTCTATCTAATGTAGGAAACCTTTTTCCAGTTGGGAAGATTTGCACGCGAGAACAAAACTGTTCGTCGCTGAAATAAACGATATCGGTTCGGTTCCTACATCAAGAATGATGCAATTCAATATATTAGAGAGGGACATAGGTCACAAAATAACATGATCTGCTAATATATATATTTATTATTCGTGTATATAACTATATATATCTATATATTATACATATATATATATAAGCACGCGTTCCGTGTATTTAAGATTCTCTGTGCATTGTGACAAACATTTAGATATCTGCTTTATATGTAGACATATTTGAGTTTATAATATATAATATATACATATATATTGTGTATATTTTATTACATTTTACTGTTATACGCATATATATATACATACGATATATAAATTATATATATTAATATATCTATATATGATATAATATGAAGTATTTTCGTTTTATAAGACTTGGAGGGTGGCTGGATATCCAGATGACGTCTTTGTATAAAAGAAACAACGCCGTGTAGTAAGAATCGATTGCTTCTGCTGCATGGTGGATGTTGTTGGCTTATTGGATTCTGTAGAACATTGATGAATAGACGCAACATCAGTAAGATGTGTGTGTGTGTGCGTGTGTGTGTGTGTGTGCGTGTGTGTGTGTGTGTGTGTGTGTGTGTGTGTGTGCGTGTGTGTGTGTGTGTGTAGGTGTGTGTGTGTGTAGGTGTGTGTGTATGTGTGTGTGTGTGTGTGTGTGTTCGCCGCATATATGTGCTGCTGCAGCGGTGGGTGCTGGCGCTAAAGAAATTGTTACTCGTCGTCTTTGTCAATTTCGCAAGAAGTGTGTGTGACTGGAATGAGAAACGAATTCTTTAAATAAATATCGCATAAATAACAAATATTACAACGATTTTGCACGTATCCCACGTCGTTATTAATGCAAGCTATATGTAACTATATTTGTATGCATTAATATATGAAAGTAGAGTTGCATACATATAAAGCAAATGCATCAACATGGCGGACCAGAAGAGAATAGCGTAGATGATCACGTGTCAGCACAACCGGCCTTCAATCAACCTTGCATTTTATTCAACTTTTGTCTTTGGTTTCATTTCTTGCGCCAAGCACGTATATTGTCTAACTTATGTAGCGCCTTGTCCCAAAGCGGAAATATCGTCATCACGTGACCAGCAAAGTTATTGCGCGGATGGATATCGTGCGGAGAATGCGGGCGGATATGTATATAATGCAAATAGGTCCGTGCGAAATTGCATCGGTTTGACGACGCCTGTGAGGCGGAGGGATTTATTAAGGAAGAGAATGCGGAATTAAGGCACCCACACATCCACCCATCCACACATCCACCCATCCACACATCCACACATCCACCCATCCACCCATCCAAACATCCACCCATCCACCCATCCACATATCCAAACATCCACCAAGCTGCATTTTGCGCACTTTCTGCACGTTGTTACAATACCTGTAGAGTGTAGATTATTTTAGATGCCAAAATCACGTGCAGGCCTGTCGTTATATATTGCAAAAAACAGAATTATTACGTGTACACATATCCATGCAATAGAACCCCTCTCTCTCCTCCTCCTCCTCCTCCTCCTCCTTTCCTCTCCATTCATCTCAATCTCTCTGTCTCTTTCTCTCTGTCTCTCTGTATGTGTCTATCTGCCTCTCTGTGTGTGTCTCTCTCTGTGTCACTATGTCTGTCTCTGTATCTGTTTCCCTTTCTCTTTTTCTATCTCTAGACACACACACACACACACACACACGCCCAAACCCACAAACACACGCACACACGCACACACACATACAGATAGATGACTGTGGCGCTGAATTAAATGAAAGAAAAGAAACAGTGATAGAAACGGAGACATGAAGACGAACGCGAAGAGTGACAGACAAAAAGACACGCAAAGACAAAACAGACAGACCGAAAGGAACCGAGATGAGAGAGAGAGAGAGACAGACAGACAGACAGGCAAACAAACAGACATACAGACAAACAGACAGACAGAGGGATACAGAGACAAAGACAAAGGCAGATAGGCGGATAGACAGAGAGACAGAGAGACATAGAGAGAAAGAGACAGAGACAGAGGCAGATAGTGTTTTATATATGCACGTATGTATAATTATATATGTGCAATGTACATAGATTGTATCATTTTATTATATACAGTGATACAAATAAGTAAGGAAGTAAGACGAGTAGGGCGAACAGGGATTTGTGCGTCTTATGTCGCAAATCGTTCACGTATTAATTGACCGATGATTTATCTCTCGACTGACTGCAGACCGCGCGTGGCCTTGTGCCCACACACCACAATCCCTCCCTCCCTCCCTCCCTCCCTCCCTCCCTCCCTCCCTCCCTCCCTCCCTCCCTCCCTCCCTCCCTCCCTCCCTCCCTCCCTCCCTCCCTCCCTCCCTCCCTCCCTCCCTCCCTCCCTCCCTCCCTCCCTCCCTCCCTCCCTCCCTCCCTCCCTCCCTCCCTCCCTCCCTCCCTCCCTCCCTCCCTCCCTCCCTCCCTCCCTCCCTCCCTCCCTCAGATGAGACTTAACAAAATCGCGTTTTTATTACTTTTTTGCGCTACGTTTTGAATCGTTAAAAACGGTGGGTGGCCTCACTAAAAGTGGTATAACTTTTGCTCTGTTTGAAATATTTTTATTAAAGCTGGCCATCATATATTATGTAAATTTAAAATGTCTTTAAGACTGTAAAATAATTTCTAAATTCTTACTTGTGGCAAAAAACTTATGGGTATTTTTTGGGCCCACCATGTAAGTTCCAGTTTATGAAATACTTTAATCAGTAATGAGGATTCTCCCTTGCTTGCCGTAGGC
This sequence comes from Lumbricus rubellus, assembly GCA_945859605.1. Lineage (NCBI taxonomy): Eukaryota > Metazoa > Annelida > Clitellata > Crassiclitellata > Lumbricidae > Lumbricus > Lumbricus rubellus. The sequence goes on along the minus strand of OX243816.1, from coordinate 41,885,510 downwards.
CTATTCCCTTTTGAATCCTATTCCCTTTCGTAAGAAAAGTCTCGGTTTACAGCAAGTCTTGCTAGGAAACCGAAAACTGAACGTGTTGGTTAAAGGCCTTCATTGTACAGTCAATAAAAATCGGACCTCTGGGGTTTACAGTTCCGGAAAATCGCGAAGAAGAAGAAGGCTAACAGACTTCATGGCGATCGTTTTTTTCGAAAGCAAGCGTTAGAGTTAGCAGCTTTGCTTCTAAGTATCGACTAAATCGGAGAAACGTCGGCTGAAGAATCCCTTGTTGATGTTTAACAAGATTTTGTCATATCAAGGATGATTGGAGTCTTGGAGTCTTCCTCCTTCTTCCTTCTCCCTTCGCTTGGCTTGGGATGCATGGGCAGAGAACAAGCAGTGATGCGAGTATAATGCTACAGAACCCAAGACTAGTAGCTCTCTGTCTCTGTCTCTCTGTCTTTCTGTTTCTGTCTCTGTCTGTCTCTATCTCTGTCTCTGTCTCGGTATCTCTCTTTCCCTCTCTCTCTTCCTTTCTCTCTCTGCCAGTCTCTCTCTGTCTCTCTGTCTCTGTCTTTGTCCTTTTTGCTCTGTCTCTCTGTCTCTCGCTGTCTCTCCATCCCCTCTCTTCCGCTCTCTCTGTCTCTCTGCATGTCTCTCTATCTCTTTCTCCCTCCCCTTCTCTCCCGCTCTCTCTGTCTTTCTGTCTCTCTATATATGCATAATATATATATATATATATATATATATATATATATATAATGGATAATGGATATACGGTAAATGACCATCTACCAGTGAACCGAAAATTCCGGCCGTGCCAGCATCATGCATGTTTATTATCGGGTTTATGTGGTTCTGTGAGGGACGAAGCGTAGCCATTTACGACTGGTTCTCTGATTGCTTTTATGCTGCTATGATACAGCGTATAACGAATCCAGATCGCATGCAGAGGTTCGCAGAAATAGCGCAAGATAAAAAAATAGCATAGATTTGATGGGTAGCTATATTTTGCTACACAACGATTCGGTCATATCATTTGCGCCGATTAATGCATTATTTTGTTGACGATATTATACTGAATAACAGACACAGCGAATCTTTATTAACTTACATTGTATCTGTCTCTGCTTCTTTGGTCGCTGTGTGTATGTCTGTGTATCTGTCCCTCTCTGTCCGCCGGTCTGTTTACGTTTGCCCAATATAAATTAATTCGTCCTGTTGTCTGTCCGTCTGTCCGTCTGTTTCTGTTTGTCCATGCTTAGTGCTCTGTATGCCTCCGTGGTGTCCCATTGCTGTCTGGGAGTGTTTGCGGGTGAATGCACCGTGTAGTGTGTAGTGTGTAGTGTGTAGTGTAGTGTGTAGTGTGTAGGTCAGCTGCTGTATATAGTTTGGTTCTGACACGAACCACTGAGCGTGTCGCTGTGCAAATAAATGAGTTATGGGTGAGTAGGTCGGTCACTGCGTCCGATACTATATTCGTACATTTTCCAACGTCTGTAAGTAGGGTGAAAACCCCGGTTCTGAATCAGTTAAGTATTATTACTAACTAGTAATAAATTAGTAATTAGTTAGCTATTATTAATAATTAGTTAAGGTAACTAGTTAAGGTAATTAGGTAATATTAATTAGGGTAATTAGCCTATTATAATAATTGGGTCATAATAATTAGTAATAATTACTTATTATATTAATTAGTATATTAATTAACTTATATTAATTAGGTAATTATATTAGTAATAGTAATTAGTTAACCCTAACTAGCAGCGGTACAGGGCCTAACCGGGTATGCGTCATCGGTAATGCGTCATCGGTAGCGCCACTGTACTGGCATCCACGACATCTCTCCCTCCCCCTCTCCCTCCCCATCTCCCTCTCCCTCTTCCTCTCCCTCCCCCTCTCTCACCATCTCTTTATGTATCCATCTCTCGAGAATGACTCATCGAAGGCCCCGCAGCATATTCTGGCTTCTGCACTGTCTTCCACCACCCCTCTCCCTCTCCCTCTTCCCCCTCCTCTCTCCCTCTCCCCACCTCTCTTCCTCTCCCTCCCCCTCTCCCACCATCTCTTCATGTATCCATCTCTTGGAAACGCATCATCAGAGGCACTGCCATACAATATTCAACAGCCTCTCTTCCTCTCCCCTCCCCTCTCCCACTCTCTCCCCTCTCTATGTATTCCTCTCGCCATCTCTCTACCTCCCCACCTTCTCCCTCCCCCTCTCTCTCTCTCCGCCTCTCCCAGCGAAGGCCATTGCCCATTGTCACAGCGAGCCGAACAAGGCTTTCAAATAGGTAATTACATCCTTTCATCTCTCTGTCGCGGCGGAGTCCAACCATCTGCCGCGGGGAGGCCACCCATCAATATAAGACTTTTGGCTGGGGACACCACAAATATTTTCTTATACTTGAACAATACAAAACAACATATAATATTCTCATATGAGTGGCATTTCACTCTAAAGACCTTCCCCTCACCCTCCAACCCTCCATTCCAAACCCCTACACACAAATTTACCTTATACGAGTAAGAACCAACCAATCACGAAGCAGGAAACCTTAGCGACGAATCAATAAGGCGACGAGAATCCCATCATATGACTAAGAAATATAATCATTATTCGCCATTTTATTCAAAAATATCAATAAATCAGACATTTTTACATTTAAATCACACAATATTAAGTATTTCATACCTCATTATCCAAAAATTATAGCAGCATTTCTTTAAGTCAAACACAAAAACCTAAGAATTCATGTACGGTCAAATTCCAACATGGCGTCCTTCCCAATTATTATGCATAGTCAAACACAAAAACCTAAAAATCCACGAACGCGCAAATTCCAATATGGCGTCCTTCCCAACTTTCCCGTATAGTCAAACGCAAAAACCTAAGAATTCATGTACGGTCAAATTCCAACATGGCGGCCTTCCCAATTATTATGTATAGTCAAACACAAAAACCTAAAAATCCACGAACGCGCAAATTCCAATATGGCGTCCTTCCCAACTTTCCCGTATAGTCAAACGCAAAAACCTAAGAATCCAGCAACGGGCAAAATCCAATATGGCGGCCTTCCCAATTATTATGTATAGTCAAACACAAAAACCTAAAAATCCATGTACGGCCAAATTCCAATATGGTGCCCTTCCCAATTATTGTGCATAGTCAAACGTAAAAACCTAAGAAACCAACAGCGGTCAATTTCCAATATGGCGTCCTTCCCAATTATTATGCATAGTCAAACGTAAAAACCTAAGAATCCATGTACAGTCAAATTCCAACATGGCGGCCTTCCCAATTATTATTCATAGTCAAACACAAAAACCTAAGAAACCAACAGCGGTCAAATTCCAACATGGTGTCCTTCCCAATTATTATGTATGGTCAAACGCAAAAATCTAAGAATCCAGCAACGGGCAAATTCCAATATGGCGGCCTTCCCAATTTTCTCCAAGTCAAACACAAAAACCTAAGAATCCACGTACGATCAAATTCCAACATGGTGTCCTTCCCAATTATTATGTATAGTCAAACGCCAAACCTAAGAATCCAGCAACGGGCAAATTCCAATATGGCGACCTTACCAATTATTATGTATAGTCAAACGTAAAAACCTAAGAATCCAACAGAGGGCAAATTCCAATATGGCGTCCTTCACAATTATTATGTATAGTCAAACGCCAAAACCTAAGAATCCAGCAACGGGTAAAATCCAATATGGCGACCTTCCCAATTATTATGTATATTCAAACGTAAAAACCTAAGAATCCAACAGAGGGCAAATTCCAATATGGCGTCCTTCACAATTTCATGTATAGTCAAACGCAAAAACCTAAGAATCCAGCAACGGGCAAAATCCAATATGGCGGCCTTCCCAATTTTTATGTATAGTCAAACGCAAAAACTGAAGAAGAGGGCAATCATCCTTTCCCAATATAGCGCCCTTTAGTAGTCATCATCTCCCAAGGCGGCGCTCGTGCAGCCTTTCCTGGCCATTCACGCTCAAACAGCATATACACAGCCAACTTTTCACAAACGCTAAGTCCAAATAATGCAAATACACACAACTTTCTAGGCGCAAGGTGGAACACCAACATACTTTCACACACACACACACACATACATACATACACAAACACACACAAACACACACACACACACACACACACGCATACACACAAACTCGAAATACATGAAAACTCACATCCTTCTATTCACAAGGCATTCTTCCTCATATAGGAACAGTCAAGTAACTCATATAACTTTAAACTCCAAAGATGGCGCACAAGTTGCCATTCTTGGACATGTAAGAACACAAACCATAAATTCATCGTACATTTCTTTCAACAGGTGGCGCTTTTACTTAAATATTAACATATTACATATCAAATATGCGAAATTCTCAAGAATACATTCAACAACATGCACCTTTTCAACATGCGCAGGAACGGGTGGAAGTAGCAGAGGGTGGGTAAAGCACTTAGGCAATTGAGCTCTTCAATTTCTATCACAAACACACAGCCTTTAATCAACGTTTCTGTCTTAGATGCCGAACTTTACATGGAACAACGAAGGATGTCTGTTTTGTAAGGCAAGCACTTGAAGAGTATGATGGCATAGCGATACGAGTTGAACACAGACAAAGTGAAATTACGAATATGTTAGATGAGTGAGCTGGCAGACCTTGAACTTTTTAATGTAAGACACGAACTTTTGCAATTGTGAGAAAACAAACGTATAATTTACGAAGCATGAAACCCAGAAATGTATGTCGAATGTGGCAAGTTGGAGAAATATGGAGTGGGCGAAGTGGGTATTCTTAAGTTTGTGGAAACAAAGTCATACATTATTTGTGATATGTCAACAATTTTGGTAAAGTATGAACTTAACGAGCGAAGAAATGCAACTTAGGGGTACAAGTGGCCAGTTGCACGACTTTTTAGGGTTGAGAGTGTTAAGTTGGTGACGCGCAGGGGCGGGGAGAGTGTTCCATTCTTAAGTTTGCGAAAACAAAGGTGTTCATTATTTGTAACATGACACCAATTTTGGTAAAATGCCAAAATATTGTACGTAGAAACACGAATTAGGGTACGAACAATGTATTGCAACGCGTATTAGGGATAGCAGACGCGCGAAACTTAGCAGAAATCTGCAGTCGTCAACTCTGAAAACGCTAAGTCCGAAATTTCGACGCGCAAAATCGACCGGCAGCACCTTCGAGCGGCACGGCGGCGGCGCCGGCGGCGAGCGCCCCTTCCCTCACGGACGTCCTTGGACCCAGCGGCGTGGCGACGACGTGACCCGCTTTCCCAATTAGATCAGGCTTTGGCTCTTAGAAGTTAAAGTCGAATACGCTCCGACACAGCTTTAAAAAATTTCCTTCACCCGCAATACGCTTGAGTCTTTAACTTCATACGAGCCAAAGCAGGATCGATTGGGATCGCGTGCCACGTCGTCAGCCTCGCCACTGGGCCCGTGATCGTTCGTGAGGGAAGGGGTGCACGCCGCCGACGCCGCCGCCGTGCCGCTCGAAGGTGCTGCCGGTCGATTTTGCGCGTCGAAATTTCGGACTTAGCGTTTTCAGAGTTGACGACTGCAGATTTCTGCTAAGTTTCGCGCGTCTGCTATCCCTAATACGCGTTGCAATACATTGTTCGTACCCTAATTCGTGTTTCTACGTACAATATTTTGGCATTTTACCAAAATTGGTGTCATGTTACAAATAATGAACACCTTTGTTTTCGCAAACTTAAGAATGGAACACTCTCCCCGCCCCTGCGCGTCACCAACTTAACACTCTCAACCCTAAAAAGTCGTGCAACTGGCCACTTGTACCCCTAAGTTGCATTTCTTCGCTCGTTAAGTTCATACTTTACCAAAATTGTTGACATATCACAAATAATGTATGACTTTGTTTCCACAAACTTAAGAATACCCACTTCGCCCACTCCATATTTCTCCAACTTGCCACATTCGACATACATTTCTGGGTTTCATGCTTCGTAAATTATACGTTTGTTTTCTCACAATTGCAAAAGTTCGTGTCTTACATTAAAAAGTTCAAGGTCTGCCAGCTCACTCATCTAACATATTCGTAATTTCACTTTGTCTGTGTTCAACTCGTATCGCTATGCCATCATACTCTTCAAGTGCTTGCCTTACAAAACAGACATCCTTCGTTGTTCCATGTAAAGTTCGGCATCTAAGACAGAAACGTTGATTAAAGGCTGTGTGTTTGTGATAGAAATTGAAGAGCTCAATTGCCTAAGTGCTTTACCCACCCTCTGCTACTTCCACCCGTTCCTGCGCATGTTGAAAAGGTGCATGTTGTTGAATGTATTCTTGAGAATTTCGCATATTTGATATGTAATATGTTAATATTTAAGTAAAAGCGCCACCTGTTGAAAGAAATGTACGATGAATTTATGGTTTGTGTTCTTACATGTCCAAGAATGGCAACTTGTGCGCCATCTTTGGAGTTTAAAGTTATATGAGTTACTTGACTGTTCCTATATGAGGAAGAATGCCTTGTGAATAGAAGGATGTGAGTTTTCATGTATTTCGAGTTTGTGTGTATGCGTGTGTGTGTGTGTGTGTGTGTGTTTGTGTGTGTTTGTGTATGTATGTATGTGTGTGTGTGTGTGTGAAAGTATGTTGGTGTTCCACCTTGCGCCTAGAAAGTTGTGTGTATTTGCATTATTTGGACTTAGCGTTTGTGAAAAGTTGGCTGTGTATATGCTGTTTGAGCGTGAATGGCCAGGAAAGGCTGCACGAGCGCCGCCTTGGGAGATGATGACTACTAAAGGGCGCTATATTGGGAAAGGATGATTGCCCTCTTCTTCAGTTTTTGCGTTTGACTATACATAAAAATTGGGAAGGCCGCCATATTGGATTTTGCCCGTTGCTGGATTCTTAGGTTTTTGCGTTTGACTATACATGAAATTGTGAAGGACGCCATATTGGAATTTGCCCTCTGTTGGATTCTTAGGTTTTTACGTTTGAATATACATAATAATTGGGAAGGTCGCCATATTGGATTTTACCCGTTGCTGGATTCTTAGGTTTTGGCGTTTGACTATACATAATAATTGTGAAGGACGCCATATTGGAATTTGCCCTCTGTTGGATTCTTAGGTTTTTACGTTTGACTATACATAATAATTGGTAAGGTCGCCATATTGGAATTTGCCCGTTGCTGGATTCTTAGGTTTGGCGTTTGACTATACATAATAATTGGGAAGGACACCATGTTGGAATTTGATCGTACGTGGATTCTTAGGTTTTTGTGTTTGACTTGGAGAAAATTGGGAAGGCCGCCATATTGGAATTTGCCCGTTGCTGGATTCTTAGATTTTTGCGTTTGACCATACATAATAATTGGGAAGGACACCATGTTGGAATTTGACCGCTGTTGGTTTCTTAGGTTTTTGTGTTTGACTATGAATAATAATTGGGAAGGCCGCCATGTTGGAATTTGACTGTACATGGATTCTTAGGTTTTTACGTTTGACTATGCATAATAATTGGGAAGGACGCCATATTGGAAATTGACCGCTGTTGGTTTCTTAGGTTTTTACGTTTGACTATGCACAATAATTGGGAAGGGCACCATATTGGAATTTGGCCGTACATGGATTTTTAGGTTTTTGTGTTTGACTATACATAATAATTGGGAAGGCCGCCATGTTGGAATTTGACCGTACATGAATTCTTAGGTTTTTGCGTTTGACTATACGGGAAAGTTGGGAAGGACGCCATATTGGAATTTGCGCGTTCGTGGATTTTTAGGTTTTTGTGTTTGACTATACATAATAATTGGGAAGGCCGCCATGTTGGAATTTGACCGTACATGAATTCTTAGGTTTTTGCGTTTGACTATACGGGAAAGTTGGGAAGGACGCCATATTGGAATTTGCGCGTTCGTGGATTTTTAGGTTTTTGTGTTTGACTATGCATAATAATTGGGAAGGACGCCATGTTGGAATTTGACCGTACATGAATTCTTAGGTTTTTGTGTTTGACTTAAAGAAATGCTGCTATAATTTTTGGATAATGAGGTATGAAATACTTAATATTGTGTGATTTAAATGTAAAAATGTCTGATTTATTGATATTTTTGAATAAAATGGCGAATAATGATTATATTTCTTAGTCATATGATGGGATTCTCGTCGCCTTATTGATTCGTCGCTAAGGTTTCCTGCTTCGTGATTGGTTGGTTCTTACTCGTATAAGGTAAATTTGTGTGTAGGGGTTTGGAATGGAGGGTTGGAGGGTGAGGGGAAGGTCTTTAGAGTGAAATGCCACTCATATGAGAATATTATATGTTGTTTTGTATTGTTCAAGTATAAGAAAATATTTGTGGTGTCCCCAGCCAAAAGTCTTATATTGATGGGTGGCCTCCCCGCGGCAGATGGTTGGACTCCGCCGCGACAGAGAGATGAAAGGATGTAATTACCTATTTGAAAGCCTTGTTCGGCTCGCTGTGACAATGGGCAATGGCCTTCGCTGGGAGAGGCGGAGAGAGAGAGAGGGGGAGGGAGAAGGTGGGGAGGTAGAGAGATGGCGAGAGGAATACATAGAGAGGGGAGAGAGTGGGAGAGGGGAGGGGAGAGGAAGAGAGGCTGTTGAATATTGTATGGCAGTGCCTCTGATGATGCGTTTCCAAGAGATGGATACATGAAGAGATGGTGGGAGAGGGGGAGGGAGAGGAAGAGAGGTGGGGAGAGGGAGAGAGGAGGGGGAAGAGGGAGAGGGAGAGGGGTGGTGGAAGACAGTGCAGAAGCCAGAATATGCTGCGGGGCCTTCGATGAGTCATTCTCGAGAGATGGATACATAAAGAGATGGTGAGAGAGGGGGAGGGAGAGGAAGAGGGAGAGGGAGATGGGGAGGGAGAGGGGGAGGGAGAGATGTCGTGGATGCCAGTACAGTGGCGCTACCGATGACGCATTACCGATGACGCATACCCGGTTAGGCCCTGTACCGCTGCTAGTTAGGGTTAACTAATTACTATTACTAATATAATTACCTAATTAATATAAGTTAATTAATATACTAATTAATATAATAAGTAATTATTACTAATTATTATGACCCAATTATTATAATAGGCTAATTACCCTAATTAATATTACCTAATTACCTTAACTAGTTACCTTAACTAATTATTAATAATAGCTAACTAATTACTAATTTATTACTAGTTAGTAATAATACTTAACTGATTCAGAACCGGGGTTTTCACCCTACTTCTGTATGTCTATATTCCTCTCTGTCTGTTTGTGTATAACACTCTATCTTTCCCTGTAGGTGTGAGTTTGTGTAATCTATTTATGTATGGGCGTATGTGTCTTTTGCGTGCTTGTATGTATGTATGTATGTATGTATGTATGTATGTATGTATGTATGTATGTATGTATGTATGTATGTATGTATGTATGTATGTATGTATGTATGTATGTATGTATGTATGTATGTATGTATGTATGTATGTATGTATGTATGTATGTATGTATGTATGCATACATGTACGTATATATATATATGTATGCATGTGTGTGTGTATACATGTATATAATGTATGAACGTACGCACATTGTATATGCATCAATGGATAGATGCAGTGTTCGGATGAGAATGATGCTTGGCTCAATGCGCATTCTGTCTTGCTCCGCATCTTTGCATCCAAAGTGGATCCTGCTGCTGCTGCGAATGATCCATCCTCCTCTTCTTCTTCCTCCTCCTCCTCCTCCTTCTCCTTCTCCTCCTCCTCCTGCTCCTTCTCCTCCTCCTCCTCCTCCTCCTCTCCTCCTCTTCTTCTCCCCCTCCTCCTCCTTCTCCTTCTCCTCCTCCTCCTCGTCCTCCTCTTCCTCCTCCTCTTCCTCTCCTCCTCTTCTCCTCCTCCTCTTCTTCCTCCTCCTCCTCCTTCTCCTCCTCCTCCTCCTGCTCTTTCTCCTCCTCCTCCTCCTCCTCCTCCTCCTCCTCCTCCTCCTCTCCTCCTCTTCTTCTCCTCCTCCTCCTCCTCTTCTTCCTCCTCCTCCTTCTCTTCCTTCTCCTCCTCCTCCTCCTCCTCCTCTCTCTCCTCCTCCTTTTCCTCCTCCTCCTCCTCCACTTCCTCCGTCCATCATCCCTCACCATCCGCATCGGATGTGTCTCGCATCCATCCTTCGATGTCTTTCCGGATTCAGCGACTGATTCGTGTCACGCTCCAAGTGGGTCAGGGAAGGACGGACCACGAGATGCTCCCCCCCCGAAGCTCAGCTCACCGTTCTTAGAATCTAATTAAAAACCTTCGGACAGTGTAATACCTGATGGAGGGAAGACGAAGAAGATCTGGAAAGAAGATGTTGTCGAGAAACTGGAGTGGCATTGGAAGTGGATGGATGGAAGTTGGATGTGATGGGAGACACTGCATGGGTGTATACTGTATAGTGGAGTATATAAAGTGGAGTAGACTGATGAGCACTTCAAGTTCAAGATGTTCCTTCGCCTGTGTATCGCAGTTGTGCCGAGAACAGAAATAATTGTGTGAACATTGATATTCTATTTTCAACATATAATATATTATATCAAGCTATAGGTTGGCCTATATAAATTATACGAAGACATAATGGTGTCAAGAAATCAAATCTGAACTAATCCTGCAGTCCAATTCGGTCATCCATGCAT
>OX243816.1:41867350-41869850 GCA_945859605.1 Lumbricus rubellus | reverse complement strand
AGCGCCGCTAAATCCAGCAATTATTGTTCCATTCATTTAATCTAATCCATTTCGTAAATTTATGTAGCGCCTCTTCAGGAAGTCTAATCTGAGCTGATTCCAGCCCACCCGCGGCCATAATAAGAGAAAGAGTTTTGAGCACTTGATGAAACAAAGGCAACTTATTCCTATACATGTATGTGTAAAATAATCGTATCGCAATTAGAAACTCATTCGAAGTGGACTACCAATAACTAAGAATTAAGGCACGACCTCGTTCAACAAGAAAGTGGGCTCGAGAGACCAGCAGCTCTCCTTAGCCGAAGAGCGCAGAGCTTGACGAGAGGAAAAGTGGGATACCAAGCGATACAGATCACTCGCTATACCAGTGAGAAAACGACTGACTATGATAGTGCTACTATCCTGTTATATTTATATAGCGCAAGATGTCTTGTATGTAGACGGAGACCATGAGGCATATTCTAGAATACGACCAATAATTATATAATAAGCCGAGCGGTAGAACTAAGGACACAGTGAAGACACCATTGTGTATCCTCAATAAACTTGTATCTGCCATTAGCTTATTTAAGGCTATTTCGGGCGTTATGCAAACTCTTGTTTCGTGCTTTTCGTTACGCGTCTCTCTTTCCATTAACACTGCATAGTGCATACACGCCTAGTAGTAGGCTAATGTCCAGAAATTCATATAATATGTTGCATAAAAGTTGTACCTGTTTACTAAACGCAAATTGCATTCATCCAAACTCGTGTAACATTACCCGGCAGATTCAAATTACTTATTTAAAAACGGGAGATGGCAGGTGGCAATACAATGCAAATGAAATATGGTTTTTATGGTCGGTGCTCATAGATCAATGCCATCTCGCATTTGGGGAGGTGGGGGGGGGGGCACGAGATGCATAGTTTGCGTCAACTGATTTATGCGTTGGTGCCCAAAAAAGAACTCCCCGTTTAAAATCCCTGACGCGAGAGAGAATTTATTCTTGAACGAGTTCCTTAAGCCGGAGTTGTATAATAAATTCCCCTTGGAGACAAAAAGAATTTTATCTCTAGGAGAGAAAATATTTCATCCTTCGTTGACATTTTCTCTCCTCGGTCAAGGGAGATTTTTTGTTCCGCAGAAATAATCTCTCCCACTAGGCCTATAGGTAACGTTATTAGGTCTACTTCAGAGACAAAGTCACACTTACTTTGAAGAAGTTACAAATAATTTTAAGCAAGCGCATTTTCTACTTTATTTTGCCACTACCTATAGTAGGAGGCTACTTTCAAAGTCACGTGTCAAATAAATGAGGAGGAATTCAGAGTAATGTTAGCACCCTGGCGCGTAGATCGTCCGGACGGGGGATCGATTCCAGCTACCCTATAGGTCAACTCAACCTTCTATTCGGCAGATGGCGATGGTAAAGTGAACAGTAGAACGCGATGGACATATTGCATGGCTGCCGACAGTTAATTTCGATTCCTATATGCAATCTTCTTCATCCGTTCATATATATACTACGAATTGTAATCAATTCGCGGTTTGTCAGATTGAAAGCTAAAAACGAAAATATTTTTATAATTACATGAAATTTGTGGGTTAACCGATGACAGAAGACATTATTTAGCTCAGAGGATGACTTTGGTTTGAAGGAACCTTATATCGTGACACCAGCCGACATTCGGCACGTATACCGAACACAGCCGAACGCAGCCGAACTGCTTCCACGTTCTGTCGACTATCTCGTCGCTTAGATTGTCCCATCAGCAAATGGCGCTTCTTCTGCGATGCAGTGTCCCGCTGCGCGTGACGTCGTGCCACGCCGCAGCTGCAGACAGTGGCGCCACGTGGTGTTCGGTTAGCGCCGTTAAATAAATTCATCTGCTTTTCGGTCTGTGCCGCGTTAAGCAAAGTTGTTGTCTTCGTTGAACGACGATGGTCGTTAATGTAATCGATGGTTGAAGGGAGTTTAGATTATTATTGTTGTTGTTGTGGAGGAATGAAGGCAAGATGTCGTCGGCAAAAGACCTCTCAAAAGAATTCAATAAATGAAGACGTTTAATGTATAGCCTGCTGGACTTGTATATATATATATATATATATATATATATATATATATATATATATATATATATATATATATATATATATATATATATGCTACGTAGTTATATGCAGAATATATATATATAATGTACTGTATATTATATAATCATTATGGGGCGCAATGGTGTAGTGGAATTTTCGGTGCCGCCCTGTCGGAAAGTTGCGGGTTCAAATCCACCTCAAGCCGCCGCGTAGGGACCTTGAACAAGTCCTTCACTTGCATTTGCTCGAGCTTTTCGACCTGAAACTCCAATTCAATATCCGCGCTGCAGTCGGAAGCGCCTCTGAGTGCTCACATACAATCATCGTGCATACACATGCATATATATCATTTGGGTGTATGTCCGTGTAAAACGTGAGATGTATTATAGTTCGTGTATTAATCTATATGTAATGAAGAAGATTATT
>OX243816.1:41807350-41862350 GCA_945859605.1 Lumbricus rubellus | reverse complement strand
GCTTGTCTCCCGGGGACGATATATATATATATATGTGTGTGTGTGTGTGTGTGTGTGTACTATATATATAATTATATACATATATGTGTATATATTATATATATATATACGAGTGAGAGCGGTCCTGCTGCTGGTGGTATTTGTCCCTGACAGATCAAATCTACGTTCAAATGCGTCAAGGGAAAGATGGACGCAACTCAGCTTAACGGATTCTATTAGTGCTGCTGATGCTGGTGGTGCTGGTGCTGCTGGTACTGCTGCTGGTACTGCTGCTGGTACTGCTGCTGGTGGTGGTGCTATGGACGTAATGAGATTGATGGAGATGAGGTTAGATCGGAGAACCATGATTATGAGTCGGTATGTACATGTCTGCATGTATGTCCGAACGACAAGTTCTGTCATATGGCTTCCTTCGGTCCATGCATGAAGTCTCATTTGCTAATGTCCGCGATTAGTCTCTCTATCTCTAAATTTATGTCTGTGGTCAAAATGACGTTGATGAGATTGACAGAAGGAATGATCACAATATATATATATATATATGGATATACATATCCAGTGTTTATCCACCTATTTACATATCCACCTATTTATCAATTAATGTATCAAAATTATCCATATCCGTCATCCATATAATATACCGTACACTGTGTCCGGGGAAAAGAGACCCATATGTGTAAATATGAAAATAATTAGTAAATATTCATCGATTTTTACAATTCAAGCAACATTTTTACTCTAACACATTTGTCTAACAATTGTGAGAATAAAAAAATTCCAGTCTCAATAATGACGTCATGATGACGTCATTTGCATAAAAATTCAAATTTAAGAGGTAAGTGCACAGAATTGTCAAAAATTTCAATACTTTTAAAATGTCATGTATCAATAATAAATGTTTGTTTAATTTAATTTTTATATCTAAACTATGTCAGACGGCAATTTGTGCTCAAAGTGTCCATTTTCAGCCTCACGCAAGCTTCAAAACGGTCGCGTTAATAGCCAACAGCAGCATCGATCACCAGCTTATCAAAATCCTCTCAGGCATTACCACAATTCGCTCACTGAGTTCATCAATGTCTCTCTACCTCGTCTTGTACACATTCTCCTGCATTATTCAATCCTTTATGATGCGGTATTTATTTTCACTCCTGGTTCTATTAGATGGCTTTCCGTTTTATCAAGAACCAATAAGCTTATGCCAACCGAAACCATGCATGAATGGCCGGTTACATGCATTTTTATGCAAATGACGTCATTACGACGTCATTATTGTGACTGGAACTTTTATATTTTCACCAATGTTAGACAAAGTATGTCAGGACAGACAGGGAAACAAAAGAAGAGAGCTGATAAATATAATTACCTCAATTCCACCTATTTGTTTTGAGTCTTGCTGCAAGTGTGGTTTGACTGTTTGTCTGTGTCTATGTTTAGATCGGTTTCCGGTCTTTCCGGATCCTTGTCAATTTTGTTGGCCAATTTATTTGTTTGTTCATCCCTGTCTCCGTTTCCGTCTCCGCATCTGTCTCTGTCTCTGTATCTGTATCTCTCTCTCTCCTCTCTCTCTCTCTCCCTTTCCCTCTCCCTCTCTCTCTTTCTCTCTCTCTTCTTTCTGTCTATGTCTCTGTCTCTGTATTTCTATCTCTCACTGTCTCTCTCTCTTTCTCCTTCCCCCTCTCCCTCTCTCTCATCTCCTACAATTTCATTTTCATCAGATTTCAATCCTTCAATGCTTTCCTATTAGTAAAAACGCTTGTCTGCATGCATGTAAAGACGCATACTTGATTTCACTTGTACTTAACTCCGACGGACGTCGGACGTCCTGTCACTCCATCCATCAACCGCTTTCCTCTTTCCATCTCTCTTTCCATCGCACCACATTGTCTCCACTTTCATATGTCAATCGCTATTCTTTCACTCAGACGGAACAACGCATGACTAAAGACAATGGGCGGATTGCCCCCCACCCCATTTTATTCCCCCTTAGCATGCGTGACTTTACCATACCCTCCACCACCATCAATCATCATCATCATCGTCGTCATCATCGTCATCGTCATGGTCATCGTCATCGTCATCGTCACCCCCACCTCCCCTTCCCACCACCACTACCACAACCACCACCACCACCACCACAACCACCACCATCATCATCAGCACTATCATGGTCATAATTTTAGTCAGCATTTTCATCATCATCATCATCATCATCATCTGTTGTTTCTGACGTTAGCCATCTTCAGCTTCGGGTACAAACAGATGATCTGATTATTCCAGTCACTAGTCACGCATCAGTGATCTTCTCATATTGCTATAATTTTTTATCCTAATTGACATCCTATATCCAATAGAACAGTCTTCATCTTCCCTCTCCCCACTCTTCCCTTCGCATCCATGCGCGTGTGTATTACGTTGCCTGGCATTCGGTCCACTGATTTTCTTTCCACATCACCAAACCATCGCAGTCTTCTCTGAACGGTTCTGTCCTCAATCCGAGCCGTCCATTCCATTCCCCGGAAGCTCGTATTTCATCGTTTCTAATTCCTGCAGTCGTAACAGCTTCCTGCGATAATTTTCTGCGGCGCTCAGACGAGATTCTTTTTCATCTTGCTTTCTCGTCGTCCGGCCTCGTCTGATTCGACTTAAAAAATCAGTCGCACGTCCGTATGTATACCATATATATTACCGCCTATGTTTTTCTTTCTCATGTCTTTGTTTCGCCATGCCAGGGTCATTATTCTAAGAGCTTTTGATGTGCGTCGGATTATTATTTTCCCTTGCGATCTGTACGCTATTAATTAGGACCGGTGGAAATCCAATACCATAAAATACAAAGTCGCGGAAGGATTTTGTGAAACGGGCGAAAATCAGGACATAATATTAACGGCATGAAATCACGCAGCTGCTGTTGACTAAGATCCCGATAAACAATAACACAAAAATAAACGACTCTGTCGCTATGTTCGTGCACAGGGTGGGCCAAAAAAGAGCTCCTAAGGTTTTCATGACCCACCCTGTACAAAGTCACAGAAACTGCAGTGCATGAAATGACGTTACTGTGTATAGTGTGCACTAACAGCTAAACATCGAAATAGCACAGATAACAAAAGCATCGTATCGTAAACTATAGTCTACCTATAAATTATTGTGAGGCGCGGTGGTGTAGTGTTGGCGTCGATGCCTTGGAGCCGGAGGATTCCAGCTTCGAATTCACCCCAGGCCACCACGCAGGGACCTTGAGCAATTGCCCGGGCGCTTCGGCGTGAAACTCTGATGCAGTGTCCGCGCTGTGGTCAGGAGCGCCTCGGAGTAGAGCACTTGAAGGTGCGCTATAGAAATGGAAAAATATATGAATAGATAAGTTATATAGTGCCTCTCGCAGAATGAATATCCAGAGGCGCTCGTAGCAGGGACGCTCTGGTGAAAAAGAAATGCGAATTAATGAGAGGCTGATTAGAAAAAAAGAGTCATTAGTTTAGTGGCGGTGAAAGGTCATTCCAAATAATTGAATGACAGACAATTGAATTTTTTAATCAAATCGTGCGATGTCACGCTGTGTCTTGGTTAGCTTTCGGTAACACAGTTAGATTCTGAAACATTTGAAGACCAGCCTTACATGTAGGCCTATTTATTTCGAACAACGTGTTGCAATAATTTAGCAACATTTGCCCTGGTATAATCACGGTAATTCACTAGATTATTGGGAAATCTCTGAATTCGCGGCATTTTGGGGTGAAATTCTCGGAATTCACGGCATTTGGGGGACAATTACGACAAGTCAACGCTTCCGTTACTTCGTGAATTTCCAAAGGTCCTACGCCTATTACCATTCACTTTTAGTAGGCTAGATGATGCCTTGCCTGGCTTAGCATGACTAACGTTATTCACGAAGCTTAAAAGAGCAAAAAAAACGAGACCAATGGTGCACACGAAAATAGAGAAGACAGTTATTGCGTCTGACAGCATTCAGTGAATCGTGTATTGTTCGTACATTAACTGAATGTCGACTGACACAGTTTTATCACGGATTTGTGAGACGCATGTCTGCCGCATTCGAAGCATATCTGACGGGTGTGTTTACTTCAAAGTGATGTCACATCTCTTTTCATTGCTATTCTCATCCTTTTGTTCATCTCCTTCTCCTCCTCCTCTTCCTCTTCCTCCTTTTATTCTTCTTCCTCCTCCTCCTCCTCCTCATCCTCCTCCTCTCCTCCTTCTTCTCCAACCTTCTTCAGTTTCTTTTTCTTTTTCTTCTTTCCATTTCTTTTTCTGCTCTTGTTCCTCTTCCATCTGTTGCTTTTCTTCCCTCTCCTCCTCTTCCTTTTCTTCTCCCTCCTCCTCCTCCTCCTCCTCCTCCTCCTCCTCTTCCTCTTCTTTTCTTCTCCAATGCCTTTCCTCCTAAACCTGATCTTCTTCTTCTGCTGGCTTGATTCACGTCTGTCAGCACTAATCTAAGAGATGCGGCTGCCAATTTCTTCTTATGAAGTCCGAGGCTGAACGGTTAAGCGGACCAGAGATGTCTCTGTGGCACCGGTTGAAAGATGTAGGAAGCAGGCATTCCTTGATATCTCTATGCTTTGTAGATGACCGCCTGCTCTGATGCAGGACCGCATCGTTGATTGGCAGTGCGGTTCGCAGGCATTGGAGATCATTAAAAGAGCAGTTAACGATTGTCTAAAGATCCGACCTTATGAAGCCGTACAGTTTCCCCAAGGAAAGGTGGTCAAAAGCAAGGAGAGCATTATTATTTTAAAAATTTAAACGAGGTACCAAGGGTTTAGACAAAAATTGTCAGAAGGAGCAGAACATGCCTGGAGGGTAAAGCTGGGGCTTTGGAAGGATGTAAGGAATGGTTTATTATTATTACCATAATAACTAACATAGTTACTATTATTATTGCTATGATTATCATCATCATCATCATCATCATGGTCATCATCGTCATCATCGTCATCATCATCATCGTCGTCATCATCATCATCATCATCATCATCATCATCATCATCGTCGTCGTCGTCGTCGTCGTCGTCATCATCATCATCATCATCATCATCATAATCATCATCATCATCATCATCATCATCATCATCATCATCATCATCATCATCATCATCATCATCATCATCATCATCATTCTGTCCTCCACTTCTTTGTCCTCCTGCTGACACTCGCTCTCCTCTCCTCCTCCTTCTCCTCCTCCTTCTTCTCTTCTATTCTTTTCGTTTTCCTCGTTCTTTTCTTTCTTCCTCTCCTCAACCTCCCTCCCCTTTCCCCTCCACTTCTTTCAATCTCTTTCTCATTCTCCCTCCTCTCTCTCTCTCCTCTTTATCTTCCAATCAACCTACATGTACATGCATTGCCAGCAACTTCCGCCAAACGCCAGAGGGCGTGACAGATGACCGTAACGTATACCTACATGTCTGCAGCTGCAGCTGCATACTATAATAGAACCGACGGCCATCAATTGCATAGATCGCAATAACTGGAATCGCAGCAAAAACGCAGCCAACGCATTTGACCAGGCACGCGCCGCGGCGTCAGAATCTATGGTGCAATTATGGCATATTATATGTCAGCTGATGCCGACGCCTCTTTTAATTCTCTCCATAGTCTCTGGAGATTTCTGCTGAAACTGCAGTCGGAAGATGGCGTTAAGCATCGCTGACTGCTTCAACATAAATTGCTTGTAACGCCATCTTTGGGAATCATATCAAAAGCTTGAGTTTAATCGTGGTGCCCATAGGAGAAAGAGGGTCACTTTGCCCCCGTTGAAAATTGAGACATATGTTTTTAACTATGTCATGACTTCTACTACTTTGATTTCTAGCAAATTTCTTCGTCGTTGTTAATTGATAAATTGATTTACAGTCTAAGTTGATGGGTTGATTTATTGTATTACATGTGTAAATTTACAACGTGCCTCTCACAGGGCACACAAATTAGAGGCGTTCCCAGTGCGAAAGACCCAGAGAAAAGAAAGTAGTTTTAAGACGTTGAAAGATGTCATTTGATTGACAGATGTGATTTGATTGACAGTTAATAACGAAGAACGTGTCAATGGAGATGGCTGATTCCAATGTACAGGACCTATAAAGGAAAAGCTTGAGCTTATTTTTAGTTTCTTTATTTCTCGTATTTGCTATAGCGCACCTTCAAGCTGTCTTCTCAGAGGAACTCCCGACTACAGCGCGGACACTGAATTGGAGTTTCACGACAAAGCGCATGAGAAATTGCGAGTTTGTCCCTACGCGGCGGCTCGAGACGGATCGAACCTGGAACCCTCTGGCTCCAAGACACCAAATCCACCACTACACCACCGCGCCCCACAGTTTTTGCTGTGAAAGTCGATAGGTAAGGTGAAGGGTGACCTCCAATTCCCGATTCAATCAACCAATCAATCAATTAGGGCCTAATCAGGTCAGAATCCGTTGAGGTCAAGCAGAGAGTGTTTCGTGGTGTTTCAGTAACAAATCGGTGACGCTGGTGATCGTATGGTGACGCAGACCTTGAAAGCAGCAGCAGTAGTATCAACTGGAAATCTATTAAATTCATTCTCTTTTCACTATCTCTCCTCTTTCCTTCGTTTTTTCCATTCTTCTTCTTTTAATTAATTTACTGTTATCTCGCCGTTCCTGTCATTCTGAATACTCGTCGTTTTCATCTAATTCTTCTTCCTCTTCTTCTTAATCAACTTCTTTTTCCTCTTATTCTTGTTCTGCCGCTCTCAATTCTCTCGCACCTCATCCTTCTCCTTCTCCCTTCTTTTCCTCCTCATCCTCCTTCCCCTCATTCTACTACTTCCCATTTTCTTCTTCCTCCTCCTTCTCCTTCTTGTCATTATCTCCTCCTCATATTATACTCCCCTTTCTTCTCCTCCTATTCTTCCATCTTCTTTCTATTTATCCTGCTTTCCTACAGTCCACGCGTTCTAATGAAGCCATGACATAAACAAGACCTCGTCTCATGAGAAACATACACAGGCGGTCCACCAGCAACAAAGAAAGACTTCTTCCCGCCTCTCCATAAAATATGACAGATCCTTGGTCGCACGACTCACCCTATGTATGCGACGATCACAGGTCGAGTCTTCCGAGCATTAAACGAAAACAAATTGATCTCTAGCGATTTCGAAGGCCAGGAACAGAAAGGGTTAATGAAGTCAATGTTGCTGACGACAACGATCAAGTGACCGCCTGAAACTTACCCTGCTACATGTAAATGAATGCGTCTCTCGGCAATGCAAAAATTCTCGTTTATTTGACTTAATCAGACTTCGAGACTTACAACATGTTACGAAAGCAGCTTCCACTGGTTGAAATCAATCAATCAATCAAAATTTATTTAGCGCCCTTTCAAGGTGCCTACTGAGAGGCGCTCCCGGTCGAGATCAAGCGAAAAAATCAGTCTTCAACAGTTTGTGAAATTGAGAACAGCTTGGGAGGTGTTGTGAGCGCTTTGGCCAATAATTGGCAAAAATGCTCAAACCGCCATATTATATCTACTTGTGCACAAACGCCTATAGGATTTTTAGAGATGTTGTGAATCGACATCGTGGCTCTAATATTCTGTGATTAATTTGTCAGTCTACCTTAGCGTGCTTTGAAGATAACTCCACATGAAAGAAAAGTAAAAAGAAAAATCAGGAAGGTTATGAAACATTAAGATGATGATGAAAAGTGAGAATTGAAAGATGAAATCGATGATGAAAACGAAGAGGACGATGAAGACAAGGTAGGAGAAGCGGAATGTGATGGAGAAAGAGAAGTTTAAGGAGGATGAAGAGGAAGAAGAGGAGGAGCAGGAGGAGGAAGCGGATGAGGAGGAAGAGGAGGAAGAGGAATACCATGAGAATGATAAGCCAGAACGCACTGAAATCCGTAAACCATAAGTGGAACTGTACGTTAACTACTACTGCTGCTACTACAGCAACAACATCCACTACAATTAACACTACTACTATAGTAGTAGAGGTAGTAGCAGCAGAGTATTACTACTACTTTTACTGTGCAAACTGCTGCCACAACGACCACCCAATCACCAATTTCACGACTACTACTTAGTACCTCTGCTATACTACTTACTACTACTACTACTACTACTACTACTACTACTACTATTTCTACTACTACTACTACTACTACTACTACTACTACTACTACTACTACTACTGCGACTACTACTACTACTACCACTGTCACTTGAACTACTAACACCCAACCGCCACTACCACCCCATCAACACTACAAATAGTTCTGCTGCAACGGCAACTACAATCACCACTGCCATCGATGCCGACCACTGATCCAGCTGCTGCTGCTGCTGCTGCAATCAAATCAATAGCATCTTCTGTTAATTATCGAAGGTATCGATTCAACGTGGTCATTAAGTCTTTTAATTGAGGTGCTGCCACTCAATTAATTCGACGAAATTGAATCCTATAAAAAAAGCAATTCACGCAATTCGTCATCATTGCTTTACGCTCACTCACGAGCATGTCATCTGACATGATATCCAATTGATCCAAGGATAAAGTGCATGAGAAGAGATATACGTCGTCTGTAGTAATAATAATAGTCGTAGCAGCATGTGGTAGTAGAAGTAGTTGTAGTAGCAATGCTTGAAGTAGTAGTGGTAATTGTAGTAGTAGTAGTAGTAGTAGGCTATACAGTTAAAGTAGTAGCAGCAACTCCATTGTCTTTCTCCTCTATTATTATCACACAGATACATGGCCATAATCCATCCTCTGAAGCCGCGTCTTCAAGCGATGACCGTTCTCTATGTGATCGGTGCCATCTGGATCGCATCCATCATCATCTCGCTGCCAAACCTCCTCTACGCAGACACACACACCTGGCTCTTCCGTCACCAACGAACCAGAACCGTCTGCTACATCGACTGGCCAGACGGACCCAACAACACGTCGGACTTCGCGTGAGTCTATTGCAAGGGCGGATACAGAAACTTTGGACGGGGGGGGGCCCAAAAATTTTTGGTCTTGGGTCCGGGAAAAAATTTAGGCCTTGGGAAAATTTTTCTTTCCCGTATCCGCCAAAAAAGTTGATGATCTTTTTTTTTAGTCATCCGGCCAAATTTTCGGGAAAATAAGACCATTTTATCCGCCAAAAAAATTGATGCCTTTTTTGTAGGGCTGTTGTTCGATTAAAATTTTTAATCGAAATTAATCGCACGATTAATTTTTTTAATCGGAATTAACTGCAAATTAATCGCAATACATTTCCTTCAAATATATTAATATTTACCATTTTCTAAGGACCCCTGAAGCATAAAAGTAGGCCTATAATGTCTGAATGCATTCTTTCTATTGCAAACATATTCAAAAACCTTTGGCTTAGGCCTATTGAATTTCTGCATTTAGTTTATTGAACAGTTTTGTATGACGGACAGAATTAAAAACTGTTCAAATCAGTCAAGACCAGTGCTCAAACTTCATTAGGCTATTTTTTCATTTGAGCCACCTTTGATTAAAATGATAGCCTACATGCCTGAATATGAAAATTAGACAACAGTTTTCTGAATATCAAAATTAATTATTTATTCAGCCTATTGTAGAGGCAGACCAGTTTATTTACATTGTTCGGTTCAAGGGATGCTCTCAATGTAGGCTAATTAACAATATTAGGCCTAGGCTACTATTGAACCTCGATCGATCATTATTTAGTCACAGTTTTTAACAAGAGGTTGCTGTTCTTGCCAAACCTCGTCTCTAGTTGTCCTTCTGTAAATTTATCATTTGAAACCTGGATCCATTGGCAGGAACGTAACTAGGATTTTTCATTTGGGGGGGCTTAAGCCTTAAGCATGACGAGTCTATAATGGTGCCGTAATGTATTTAGCCGAAAACATACAATGGTTTGATTTGATTTGGGAGGGCTTAAGCTTCGTTTGGGGGGGCTTGAGCCCCCTCAAGCCCAACGCTAGTTACGTCCCTGTCCATTGGTCTTACCATCTCATGGAGTTCAACCAATGAAGTCTGACGGGGTGAGGAAAAAACCTTAGTGGACGATGCGATGAGGCTGATGTCGACGACTCGTCGCTAGCATGTTTTGGTTCGCATGCTGGCGATAATTGAGCGATGAATTGCTACGATAATACTCAAATTCTTTTTTGGAATATTTGAAAAGGAATGTATCACTAGTTTTAAGTATGAGGCTTCCGTTTAAAACGAGTTTTCTGCCTCTGATTCCATTTTAATCAGATCTAATTAACGCGTACGATGAATGCGTTAAAAATTTTAATCGCAAAATTTTTTAACGCGTTAATCGCACGCGTTAACGCGATTAAATCAACAGCCCTACTTTTTTGTAGTCATCCGGCCAAATTTTCGGAAGGGGGCCGCAATGCATGGGTATTTCTTAATGGGGGGGGGGGCAAATTGTACAATATGTACATTGTTCCACAGCATGTTCAATCCAAATGGGGGGGCCACGATACATGGGAATTCTAAATGGGGGGGCCATGGCCGGATAAGGCCCCCCTGGATCCGCCCCTGGTCTATTGTATAGTACACATGCATCTCTTCGTTTTAAAGAAGCGCTAAACAAATGTTCAGTTATAATTATACATTGTATTATTGTTATTTCGGAAATTTTATACAGAGCCTTTTCAAGGTTACCGGTTACTCAGAAACGCTCCCAGCCCAAGCACGGCTATAAATAGGACAGTTTTTAGATTCCTCTGGAAGAGATTGGAGTGACCTCTGGGCATGCACATTATAAGCGCCACTTAACAGGGACGCCATTCCAGGTTGTAAGACCAACGACAGAAAATGAACGACGATGTCGAATAGCCGTCTGCGAGAGGAAAAACTGAGGATCAGCTTGGTAGGTCGATCGAAGGGTGGATCGACGCTGGACACCCAATGTGGAACAACGGAGTTCTCGTAGATACGGTGGATGCATACATGCAGACATACACAGATGCAAGTACACCTTGCTCATACGCACATCAGGCTGATCTTCTTGCGCCTGGCTTAAGGACCTCAACGAGGCAGTGCTGAGCTTTTGCGGTCGCTGGTCATGCAACCTGGAATGGGCTTCCTTCCTATGTCACTTCTCATGGAGTGTCCGTGGGTCATTCCACTATTGTTCTAATTATTTTTGTCTCAAGACTGTTCCTTTTAGCCGAGGTTGGATCTGGGTCGCTTCTGAACACTCTTGACGGGGCGCTATATGAATGTTCCTAATAAATAATATATTAAGGCTGGTGTTGATTAAAATTATTTTGATCGATATTGTTATCGGTATTACTGCAACTTTCTATTTACACAGAGTAGGAAAAGATTAATTATTATTATTTCTGAAGGTCTTAACTACTACCCAAATTTTGTTAAACACGTTGAATGTCAGTACCAAGCATAATATATTGCTCAGAAAGCATCAAGTATACACAAGGGAAGACAGAGAGACAGACAGAGAGACAGACAGGCAGAGAGAGAGAGACAGGAAAGAGAGAGAGACTCCATGTTTCCGGACCGGCACTATTAATTGAAAATTTATATTAAAAATATACATGTACATGTACATGCATAGCCTATGTAGTATGTACTTGCATACATATACGTTGATGCATTTAATTACAATGTATATAATATATACATGTACAGTCTATATGCACACATAATACAAGCAGCGTTCGTGGAAAAGTGAATATGTATAGTCTATTATAATTATGATACTTGAGAGCCATTATTAATAATTTTCTTTGGTGTTTGTGGTATCACTACGTGCGCATCAAATATATTGACGCGTGTTCATACAACCAGTGGGATATAATAATGTTCACACATAATAGACTATGAGATACATTTCTTTGCTCAAGGTCCGTATAATAGGCAATCTTTACTCTCGCTTTAGTTAGACGTACATGTATAGCATGATTTTTGTTATTTTTTATAGCTGGTGCTGCAGATATTTTATTATTTCTATTTTTATTTTTCTACCTGATGTACCTCAGATCCTTCGGGATTTCAAAACATAATCCGGAGGCGTGAAAAATTGCATTCTGGAAGGAATAGTACAGATCCAGCGGTGCAAAGGTGCCTTGGAATGCAATGGCGTTGAAGCGTTGGATTAAAATGGCAATGCGCTGGAAAAGATAACTGGTTTCCCTCGTGTCACCGGTTTTACATGTACGTGCTAGACAGCGCCCCAACTCTGTGATGAAAAATAGGCAATTCAGGGGGTTGTGATTATTATTTTTATCGTTATTATTATTTTTTACCGAGGTATTTATAATCCCTCAGGCGTTCCAAACAATATCCGAAGATAACTAATAACGCTCTGGAACGGCAACTCACGCAGCAGTGTCTGTTTGGGCAAAAGTGTCTCGGAAATAAACAGCATTAAAGCGCTGGATGGTAGTAGACAGGCGTTGGAAAAGAAAGGATGTCTCACTCTGAAATTTCCAGAGATTAGTGTTAGGCGGTTTCCCATGTCCTAATTACTATTTTGTTTACCCTAGGTACCTATAGGATCCCTCGGGATTAAAAAAAACATTATGCTTAGAGTTGTTGTTCAATGTCTTGAAAATCAAGCCTCGTCCTCCGCAACAACAATATTTTGGGGTGGGTGGGGTATGGTGATGGTTAACACTTTGGCACGACGAGCGCGCTTCCCCCTACCCTCTCAATTCCACTCAACCTTCCATTCGGCAGATGGCGTTGGTGAGCTGAGCAGTTTTGTAGGACGCGGTGACCCTTGCATGGCTGCCGGTGTCATGAAAAGGATTATCCCCCCTGAAAGCTATCCGGGGGGATGAATTAATCTATCCCCCGGATGGAATTAACCGGTCTAGACTATCCGGGGGGGAAAACCATTCTAACCCATTTTTTGAAAAATTCGTAAAATTTAAAAAATTGTACTTTAATCAAAATTTAAAGTCACTCTAATTGTTTTAAGTGACCTAAGCAATGCTCAGAGAAAGGCAACTCGAAATTATTTAGTGTCTCCGAGTGTTTTTAAGTGTTTTAAATGTCTTAAGTGCTATAAAACCAAAGCAAAAGAAATTATCTAGTAGGAATAAACATACCTGTTAGTGTCATTGTTCAAAACAAAGCAGATGAAAATTAATTTGCAAAAATAAATGCACGCGGAAGTGTTATTTTTGACTTTTCCTCATTTGGGGGGATACTGTTAATATGGGGGATACTCTATTTCGTGACACCGGCTGCAGTTAAATTCTTCTGCTGTAATAACATGTGATCACACGTCAATCTCGTCATATTATATGAATACTGTAATCATTCTGCGTTGCGTCAGTTTGAAATAAAACGAAGATCATTTATTACTATTTTATTGTTTATTTGAGTTTATTAGATCATAGAATAGTAAGCAGAACACGCCTGGTGGGCATCAGCTGCTTGTGATGCAGTCCAGATAATATTCGCTTCGTCGCTTTACTCCATCCATGGATACAGACTCGCAGTCTCTCTGCAGCTTTATCGCAAAGATATATGCCACCGCTTTGCATGTATCTTAGCGACACATAGGCTGGTTACAGAATACAGAAGCGTCTGTAATACTGGCACAACACTGCTACAAACACGCACACACATACATACACCCACACACACACACACACGTACACACACACACAATCACACATACAAACATACCCAAAACACAAGCACAAACACAAACAAACACACACACGCAAACACACACACATACACACGAAAAATGCACATTATAATTATTATAATACAATACACTGGTCGCCAGTTCAGTAGTTCACATGAAATTTTTCCAAATACGAGCAGAATGAGTTTATTAACGACCAGCTCATACTTATCATGCTTCCTAAATTCGGTGTCGTTTCGAACCACTATTGTATGATTCTCATTCATTCATTCATTCATTCAAGAGTTTCGGTACCTGGGGCAGCGCCTTATCAAGGGAACTACTCAGAAGCGCCCCGACTCTAGCACAGGGCTGAGGGCTGTTTTTAATGGTTTTTTTAAGAACTGCACAACTCCTTCTTTTCCTTCCCATCCTCCATGGTAAATTACTTCCAATCGGAGGACAAGGATCTTTATTGCTAGTTTTAACTGTACAGACGTGCTTCTACAACTGAACAAAATCCATTTAGAACTGCACATTTTGTGTGCAACTGCATGTTAAAAAAGCCCTGCTCTAGCACGGCAAAGAAATAAATAAAACTGAATAAAAATTGCTTCAGTAAGAGCCCAAGGAAGCAGACGTAGCTCCTGTGGAACCCATGAACTCCAGACCACTGGTCCCAGTGACCCACCATTGAAAAGACTCGATAATTATGTTGTCATGATCATTTCTGACGATGGCGGCCTACAGAAACCAACTTGTGACACACAATTATTGCAATTTATTGGAAGTTTACAACCATGCATGCGATATTTTTAAAGCAAAATCTCTTCGGTGCAATCCTGTCCATTCTTCCGATTCCACTGACATGACTGGAGTTTAAGGGTGACAAATTGACAAATCGGCTTCAACCGTTGAGACGGCTGGAGATATGGAAGCATAAAGCAAGAGATGTTAAAGAAGCTTCTACTGTAGATGGCGCTTTTGCGGAATAATGGAATAAGGGCAAAATTCAATTCATATGAAATTATATTCGCGTTGGGTGTCTAACCCTTTTCCGACTTATAGTATATGATTTGATTTCCCATATCATTGAATACACTATGGTCGGAGGAGAGTTAATTCCACATTTACGATAATTAAATGTCGTAAATGTAGGATTAAACATTTACGACATTTATTTCTGGACCGTTTCTTCGTTTTGAACATTTTTGGCTCGCCATAGGAGCGGCATCAATCAATCACTCATTTATTGATCTAATAATCCGAATTATTTGACAGAAGATTCAAATGAGAAACTCAAAGAGAAACCGGTGGACATAGATTGCATGGATTTACACATTCATAAAAAATCCAGGTCACTAAATGTATAACAGTGCAAATATGAAAGGCTAGATGCCATATTGTAAGTGCAGCTACAATCATTGACTATGACTTCCCTTTAAAATGTATCCACTATCCATATATTGATTTCGCAACCATTTCTTAGTAAAACCTTAATGTGTGTGGACATCATGGGCGGATACTTAGGGAAACGGGGCAGCGGTCCCTCTCAAAGGTTGGGGGGACTGGAGATGCTCATATCTACATCTCCCAATATTTCAGAAATATTTCAGAAATAGGCTCATCATTATAAATTTTTAGAGTGTTAACTGTTTATCGATAACGAGCAATTTTGTTAAGTTGGCAGCTTAAAATGCTATACGGTCACAGTGTGCAAAATCAAATTTTTAATAATTAAAGAGCCAACACTCTAAAGTCCGGCTACAAAGTTTTTGCGACATCGACTACCAAGGGGGTGGTGGTTGCTACTCCTCGATTTTGTGTTTGAATTAAGATGTCATGTCTTGCAACACTGCAACTGATATAGCATTCATTTCTGGACACAATGTATATAGTTGCCGTACTATGCAACCTGGAAAGGCAAGGGCCGTCCAGCTGCTTCTTTCCTACACTTTAGGCATTGAGGTCACTTCGAGTCAATTCATGATCCAAAGCGGAAGAATGTCTCTACAGAACTGTAATTCTTATCGTTTTTCCGGCTTCGTCGTTTAGATCGGCTTCGTTGGTCGTTGGCTGTCATAGAAATCACTTAAAGTATACCGGTAATAGGATGAAAGACATGACGAAAATGCCTAGAAAATCTATGGGCAAAAGTAAAATTGGTACTGACGACGTTTACGACTTACAAGATGACCTTAAAGACATCTATTAAAACGGAAGAACGTAAAGAGCTGAAAGTTATCGCCAAAGTTTGACGGGTATATCGAAACAAACGAGAGTCCGGTACAGTATATTATATAGACTGGTAGAACCCACAGCAAGAGCCGACTTTATCCTTGCATCAAGTTGCATGGTGTTCAAAACATTTGCTTCTAATTGTCAACTGCTCCACATCTCAAAGCCACCTATGCTAACGACACCTTGCGTTCGCTTTTAGCAACGACTTCGTGACTTGGCAGATGTTGACGTGAAAGTTGAAAGCGAGAATTAACGATTTGAGTCTATAGACATATATACATGTAAGTGATTAGTTTAAGTGCTGCGGAAACCTGGCGTAATTGGTCGTAGTGGTTGAACGGAAACAGGTCGTCGATATCCTTCGCTCTACGTCAGAGATGGATCGAAGCACAGACAGAGACAGACAGACAGAGATAGATATACAGACAGACATACAGAGACAGACAATGACAGACAGACAGAGACAGAGACAGACATACACAGACAGACATACACAGATAGACAGACAGTGACTGATACAGTGAGACAGACAGACAGAGACACAGACACAGTCAGAGAGTCAAAGAGACAGAAAGACAGACTGACAGAAAGAGACAGACAGTGACTGGTACGGAGAGACAGGCAGAGATACAGAGAGAGTCAGAGAGCCACAGTGATACATAGAGGGACACACACCCACACCGAGAAACAGAGGGACACAGAGAACAGACATACATGTAGAGCGACAGGGATAGAGAGAAAAAGACGTAGACATCGATAGAAAACGTCGTGACTGTCACCTAAATAACTGTAAGGCTTTAAATCTGTCGTTGGTTGACGGGTTTCGGAAAAGGAGAAAGGGAGAGGACGCTGCTTCTGCTGCTGCTGCTGGTGC
This sequence comes from Lumbricus rubellus, assembly GCA_945859605.1. Classification (NCBI taxonomy): domain Eukaryota; kingdom Metazoa; phylum Annelida; class Clitellata; order Crassiclitellata; family Lumbricidae; genus Lumbricus; species Lumbricus rubellus. Next base: position 41,845,655 of record OX243816.1, on the reverse strand, counting down.
CGCCTCCGGGATGAGGAATGAGAGATGATGATGGCAACATCGTCGTCGTCGAACGAACGGACGACTGACTTATCCTTGACCACGTACGCCATCCATGCAACGAAGAAGAAGAAGAAGACGACGACGACGATGACGATGGAGGAGGAAGCGGAAGAAGAAAGCCGATCGATATATACATGTACTCCACCAAATGTATATATATAATATACTATATAGTCTATGTATATATTATAGTCTATGTATATACTGTATAAAGTGTATATAGTCTATGTATATATAGTCTATGTATATACATGTATAGTCTATGTATATGCAGTCTATGTATATATATAGTCTATGTATATATAGTTTAAGTATATATGTAGTCTATGTATGACTTCCGGTCGGTCTTTGCGGAACCTGCTGCTGCTGTCGGGAGTGAGTGGACAATAATTCCAGACGGTCATGACGTAATATGCAAATGAATGTCTAAAGTAGAGACTTCTCAATCTGTTGCCAAAAGCAGGTGCACCATTATTCTCTGATTAATTATTAGGTAGTTACATGTATTTTTGAAGCAAATAAGCTCTGTATGAGTTACAGGGGAATTCACAGAGGTTCTAACTTCTAACGCAGGCGATACTATAGTCTACGTCTTTTCAACCATGGACTTAAAACCCCTGTTCTGTCATGTAAGCGCAACTATACATGCATCTCATGGCCAGTGTAAGTCGATAGCGTGGGCGTAGGACTTTCTCAAGGTCCCCACACATGTGCAGTGCTGTGTTTAATCTAGTCCCTCTGCTTGGAAGTGGGGTGGAGAATAGCTATGGCATAAGAAAAACTCCCGAGTCCGCACTTTCCGCTTTACAAGCCGGCCACCGTGTTCCCAAAGGTCTACTGCCTCGCAGTCATTAAATACATACATACATGTACATACATATACGCATACATACTTAAATATATACATACATACATACATACATACATAAATACATACATACATACATACATACAAGTCATACATACATACATACATACATACATACATACATACATACATACATACATACATACATACATACATACATACATACATACATACATACATACATACATACATACATACATACATACATACATACATACATACATACATACATACATACATACATACATACATACATACATACATACATACATACATACATACATACATACATACATACATACATACATACATACATACATACATACATACATACATACATACATACATACATACATACATACATACATACATACATACATACATACATACATACATACATACATACATACATACATACATACATACATACATACATACATACATACATACATACATACAGATGACATAGTGATTTTTTAGAGCACATGCGAATGTTATAATATATCACAATATATCTATATATAACATATATGTACATATATACAAATTAGATATATATGCGACAATAATGCGTGCACGCGTTCGTTTTATAGATAGATTGACAGATAGACGCATCAATTCAGGAGCGCCTCTTAGGAGTACTTCTTCTAGTGGCACCATATAAATGTACGATTACAATAATAAGCTTACATGCAGACAGAGATGTGTAGGCTACAGCAGAATGATAATAAAAACAAAGTCATGCAATCAATCAAACAAACGACGTCTTATTTATATAAGCTTACTACAGTCGTCAACGACGTCCGCGTCTCGTCTCTTCTGCAAGTATACGGTAATTATGTTGTTAAGTGGCGTCGGTTGCTGTTGTTATTGTCTCTGTGCAGTTACAACGTTTTTCTGATCGCCGTCAACTACTTCGTGCCGTTGAGTGCACTAGCCGTCACTTATGCCATCGTTGGGAAGCAGCTGTGGGGAAGTGAGGCGATCGGGGAACGCACGGCCAGCCAACTAGAGACCATTCGATCCAAACGAAAGGTATTATACGGTACAGCCTTAATAATATGAGCCATGGCTGCACGCATGCATACAGTATTACACAGGCACACACGCCTTAGGACGCACATACATGCAAATACCTACACCTACACCACATGTATACCCGTATAAGCTTAAACACACATAGACCTATACCTGCACATATTTTAGATATGGATGAAAGTATAGGCCTATGTATGTATGTAATGAATTGTATGTATGTATGTATGTATGTATGTATGTATGTATGTATGTATGTATGTATGTATGTATGTATGTATGTATGTATGTATGTATGTATGTATGTATGTATGTATGTATGTATGTATGTATGTATGTATGTATGTATGTATGTATGTATTTATCATCTTTGATAGGCTTTTTCCTTACAATCCTTGAAGTTTTCCTTGTGTTCTGTAATTTAAACGAGCTGTCATGCGCTATTTAACCATAACCATAACCATAACCATAAATTTTATTGAAGCCCAAGTAACAGCATCGATATCGAGAAAAAAACACAAGTACAGTTTAAAGCAAACTATATACCTACAAGGGATCAAAAGGACATGACCCTAAGGAACCTAGGTTCCGCTAGTGGGCCACCTGTAACAACGAAATAAGTTATGGCAAACGTAGGATTGAAACACAAGTGTGCATTAATACTTAACTAGTTAACTAAAGTTAATCTAAGTTGACAATCGAGCACTAGACATAGTAGACAACAACCTATGTGACAAGATGTGATCGAAGTCTTGTCTTAAAGAGCGAGATATTAGTTAAATTACGTATGGTGATGGGTATATCATTCCAAGTGCGGGAACCAGAGCATTTTAACGAGAACATTCTAGAATTAGTCCTAGCAAAAGGTACTCTTATATTTGCAGCAGAACGCACGGGATAGGGGTTTAGGATGGACGTAGCAGTAAAATAGTTATTGAAGACCCTAGGCAATTGATTATGAAAATATTTAAACACAAATTCGCTAGTTTGCATTTTCCTAATCTGTTCAATATTAAGAACACGGTACAATTTAAATACTTCGTCGGTAGACATCAATTGCTGAGCACCGGCAATCACTCGCATAGATCTTCTTTGCAACTTATTCAGTCTCGTTAGTCTTGTAGGGTATGTCGAGGCCCAGACTATATTAGAGTATGTAAGGTATGGATGAATAAGAGAGTAATATAGATTAAGCCGTGTTTGGGTGGGCAACAAGTAGGCTATTCTAGTCATAATACCAATGTTCATTGCTACTTTTTGAGAGATGTGCTTTATATGATCGTTCCATGTCAGGAATTGATCAAGATAGGTACCCAGAAATTTAACAGAAGTTACACGAGGGATAGAGATTCCGTTAACAACAATGTCGTTGATTGTAGATGGGATCTTTTTTCGATGAGAGCAAAATAGAATATAATTAGTTTTAGTCAAATTTAGAGATAGTTTATTAGCATAAAACCAGTCAGTAACTTTAGCTAGTTCTTGATTCATGAGATAAAACAGCTCGTTATAGGACTTATTAGAAATAAATATATTTGTGTCATCAGCGAAAATTTCAAATTGTAGAATGGCTGAGGCGTTAGGAAGATCATTTATATATATTAAAAAGAGTAGGGGTCCAAGAATTGATCCCTGAGGAACTCCATATTTAATCAATCTTAACTGTGAGAGAGCACCATTGCAGATGACTTGTTGCTTACGATCTTGAAAGTAGCTCATAAACCATTCTAGAGCAATACCACGTATTCCTATATTTTCAAGTTTTTTAAATAATATGGCATGATCTATCGTGTCGAAAGCCTTAGCTACGTCGACGAAGACTCCTATAGCAAACTCATTGCGGTCTATAACTGCGGATATACTATCTTGAATGTGTAATAGTGACATTGCAGTCGAATGTCCTGGCTGAAATCCGTGCTGTGATATATACAGAGTATTTTTTTTCAACATATAATCATATAATCTAATATACATTATTTTTTCAAATAGTTTGGAGAAATACGGAAGAATGGATATTGGTCTGAAATTAACTATGCTGTCTTTCTGCCCCTGCTTAAAGATAGGTGTAACCTTTGCAATTTTTAAGGACAGTGGTACACTGCCGCAGGTTAGGGAACAGTTAATAACAGCGGCCAGAGGCTCGGCAATTACTTCAATAATGGGATTGACTAGGTCTGGACGAATGTCATCATGTTCGGTTTACATGATAAACGGGGACTGGCCTTATTAGCGGGATTGCCCATCCCTTCTGTGTCTCCACTTGTCAACTACGAATAATGTTAAGTAGCCTACTGTTACAATTGTATTTTGATACTTTCAGGAAATAAATTGAATTGAATTGAAATTGAATTGAAATACGCAAGCGTGTATGTGTGCAATGCTGTGCATGTATGTTGAATGTGTCAATTTATGACTGCATGTAGACCTAGGGTCAATATACTTAGGCCTAATATTACTTATAGTATGTCAACATTGTCAAGACACTAAATCATTGGTGGCTTCTGTTAGCACAGGGACGCATCTATTATCTCGCGGAAGACAAGCATACACAATTACACACATATATACACACGCATTTGTGCCATATGCACTCATATATCGGATTTTATGTAGCGCAAGATATTTCCTCCCGAATGGCTCATCCATAAAAGACGAATCGGGGTTGCAAAGGACGATGACGAGATTGAGATAGGAATGAGATTTGTCTTCGTGGCATTTGAAGGACGAAATAAATCACCATGGGAATGAATCGGCTGTCAACATGGCCATATTTCCACATTTACACTGTATATATTAATGGAGGATTTATGTACTAGCGCATGCTTTATGTAGGCTACTCCTGTTCATAAATAATATATATATAATATATATATACGTGTAAAGACATTATAATTATGCATGTATCGTGCATGGTGAAAATAAATGTAGATTAAACAAAAACAATGGTATAATTTTGAGAAATAGACAATGGATGGGGAAATAAAAGTTCAAGAAGAGGCGATAGAGAGTGTAGCGGAGTTAGTCTATTTAGAATTTCAGGCAGTCTTCTAACATGGAATAATGACTGCAGAAAAGAAATCAAGACAAGAAAGCGAAAGCAAAGGGAGTTATTGCGGGACTAAATAATTATAATCTGGAACAGTAAACAAATCAGCTATAATAGTAGTAAAATTAAATGTTCTTAGGACATGTGTGTTCTGCACAGCACTGTATGCATGTGAGGCACATGTGGGCAATCAAACAAACTGATCGGGAAAAAAAATATTGGCCTTTGAAATGTACTGCTACAGAAGAATAAAACTGAAGATTACGTCTTAGTTGAACAATGCGACCTTCTAAAGTAATCTAAACTTTCGAGTAGAAAATTATTCAAAGTTTATTTGCAATGTATTGTATTGTTTCGTATTATATTGGATTGTGTTGAATTGTACTGTATTGTGTGCTATTGTATTGTACTGTATTGTATTTTTTGTACTGTATTGTATTTGTTGCTTGTACTGTATTATAGTTATTTGTATTGTATTGTTTTCCATTTTATTGCACTGCACTGTATAATTGTCTATTGTACTTTATAGTGTTGTGCTACATTGTATTATATTGTACTGTGTTGTATTGTAGAGTGCCGTATTGCAATGTGTTATATTGATCTTATTGAATTGTGGTGTATCGTATTTTTGTACTGTTGTTGTAGGTTGTAAAGATGATGATAGTCGTTGTCGTCATCTTCGCCATCTGTTGGCTTCCGCAACATCTTTACTTCATCATCGGAAACGTCTACAGTCAGATCAACAGTTTCCGCGGCATACAGCACGTCTACCTAATCATCTACTGGATTGCCATGAGCAACTCCATGTACAACCCCATCATGTACTGCTGGATGAATGCCAGGTCAGGAACATATACACACGCTCATGCACACGCACTCGCACGCACATACACGTACACACACAAGCACATACATATATACACACATACATACATACACCCACATCTACACACACACGCAAACACACACACACTCACTCACTCATACGCACGCACACGCGTACAGAGTCAAACACGCCAAACATGACAGTGAATAGTAATTAACCAATTAATTAATTCATTAATTCATTCATTCGTTTATTCATTCATTTATATGACGCCATTCGTCCTATGCTAAGCAACGTAAAGAAATAAAGTAAGGTTGCAGAGCGCAAGATTGAAAATGTACATAAATTACTAACGAAAATGTAGGATAGGCAGTGGCAGGCAGTGGCAGGCATGGAATGATGCATTACTAGATAAGTAGGCCTAAGACTTAATTGAACCGTAGTCAATAATAGACTATAAAATTCACAGGGGCGGGTGCACCTGAGTTTGGGGACGAAAAATAGAAATTTCCCGAGCAACGCCGGGTACCACAGCTAGTAGACTATTACAGGATTCGATTGGAAACGCCTTTTTAATTGTTGCACGGTAGTAATAATGCCTTTGATTGCTTTGAACCGGGAAGTTGTTCTATTGAACAGGTTTCGCAATGGGTTCAGATTCGTCTTCCGATTCCTGCCGTGCATCAAGTGGCAGTCGGATGACAGTCTCGGTCTCGGTCGAACGAAGATGGTGCGCATCAGTGCATCGAACGGGATGTACCGGATGCAGGAGGACGCAGCCAACCGGAAACAACGAACCGAGTCCGGATCCAGTCGCGAGGTAACAGCCACTTCCGGTGTCCCTGGTCACCACGTGAAGCTGGCACTGACGACACAGATCGTCGAGATGGAGACGAACGTTGCTGGTGGTGGTGGTGTGGGTCCACACCACACCGCTGCTGCCAAGTCGTTCATGGTGGCGAAGAAGGCAGGAGGAGGAGCAGGAGGAGGAGGAGGAGGACTGTGTAGACTGAAGCAGACTTATAAACACACCGGATTTGCGAAGGATAACTATTGAGATCGTTACGGTTCTCTGCATGCATGCAGACTGGGGGAGGGAAGGGATGCGGGGGTGAAGGTGCTTAATGGTGTTGTTACCGACGTCTGATTGGAAAGTAAACGATACAACATGCGGTTTATAATTATACGCTGATCCGTTGATATGGTTTTTGGTATTCGTCCACTGTGGGTGCCGTAGTTTATAAGAGTGCTCAGCTAAGAGATTGATCATCCCCTGTGAAAAACATAAGAGGCGATGTGAATTTTGTGGTGAGATGTTCCTGCGAGCAGGCTGCAGACCCATAAACATTTCATGGGGTAAATATTTCCCTTATACGCTGTTCCGATAAATTATAGGTTCTGTACTCCATAGGCGCACGATGGTATACCCCTACGAGCAGTATCAGCATAAAATAATGTCTGTGTTTACGTGTTTTAATATCTGTCGCGACCATGACATCGTGACATCAATTCAATTCATTTTTCAATGAATTATAATTATTGATCGGATAAGAGCCTTCTTCCTTCACCGTCGCTGCCAATCTGAATGAGTGCCATACCTAGACGGCTAGACCCAGACCTGGGAGTGACTTTGGTCAGCCCACACGACTCCCTGTAGGTCTAGCCATATATACACTAAAGGTCGCAGCAAGGTTCTTTGAATATGTGTGGATTGATCTTGAGGTCGCAGTGTACAGTTCGTGTTACACCAAGATTGGAATTGCCGCCATTAAAAAGGCGGGTTCAGTGGCATATGAGCAGGCTCTTCATAATTATGCCACAGGAGTCAGATGGGGCGCGGTTTGAACGTTGGTCACATGTCACAGTCAACGAAAGAGAATAAATTAATTTCATCGGTAGAGTTGGTACATCCATGAACAACCGTAGACATCTTAAAAACTTTATCGAGATTATCTGAATGATGGATAGAAACAGGTATTAACGTGTGGCTGGACGTCATGGACGGCGTCCAGGCATTTATTTTTAAAGCTGTAGGGCAGTGTAGGCCGTCCTACCACTTAGGCCCTATAGGCAAGCAGAGTCCATGGAAATGAATGGGGCGTCCAGGCACACTTCTTTTCACACTTTAAGTAAGTAGGCTATGCTGGATAGAAAGAATGTCTGATTTCTGTAACAGGGCAGATGGCTAAGAAATTGTTTAGACGATCTGTAAGCTGCAAACTTCGATAAACTTGGATGTTATGTAATAATTTGTGCTGATAAAGGCTAGCTTACCTTTCGACGAAATACGATCGAGTCAAGAGTTAACCTATCCAAGCATAATAATAATATCGGATGAATTTCGATGAAATTCGGTCAGATTCTGCGAGATTCCGGAGAGCTTCATTTGCGTTGAGTCCCTCAGAGAATGATCTGATTCACATTTCGGTTTGACCGCGTACGCTGGTTACAAAATAAGTTAGTTATTAAAGTAATTATAAATCATTATCTGACATAACTTACACATTACACACTCAATATATGAGTCAATAAACTAGACAAAATAAGGATGACGTAATCATTACGTCATCGTTGCCGCGTGGCAAAGTTTCATTTGTCATTTAAGGCCTATTGGGTTTCAGCCTAAATTTACTGTATCTCTAGCTGTAAAGTAAGGAAAGTAAGTAAGTATAGCATTTATTACTCCACTTGCAAACGCGCAATGGGACGTCGACAAACAATTCAACATAAACACAATGTCATGGAAGTGATAATTTTTTAATATTAGCCTACATGAAAAGTAACGTAAAACAAATGTTAATAAGTGTAAAGCATTCTAGTAATGAAACCCTCTCTTGTGTGAAGGTCAGAACGTGGAATTTAAGCACTTGGCAGAAACCTAGAATGGCCAAAAACAGATAAAATGTGCGGACAAATGGTCAGTCACTCAAATGATAATATTTATGCTTTGTGCAAGCGTTGCGCCCATAATGAAACTGGTTATCTACTGTATATCGCATGTATTATGGGTTGGCTTTAAATTATAAGTAATTGCTTCAATGTATCGATCGAGTGTGAAAAGAAACTGCAGTTTTTCATTCGTCTTTTATTTCTCTTGTCATATCTTATTCTCCCGACTTATAATTATGGCGCCGTGTTTCTTTCCGAATATCGCATAAAAAGTATTTTTTAAAGAAAAGTCTATCCATGTCTGAAAGCAAAACACGGTAAAATCATTCACAAAACATTGCGCTAAATAAATAACTCGAAGGACAACGAACGAGAATCGCGTATTATACCGGAAACAGTTTACATCGTGGACGCAAAATAACGACAGTTCACAAGTACCGACAAATGTATATAAAAAATTAATTTGTTTTCATGTATTGTGACTGGTCTACGATATAAAAGACCGCTCGAATATACACTTCAATACAGCAGTGAATACATTTCTTAAAACGAGGAGGGATCCTACATTCTCCTACCCCCGAGGGGATCGGTTAATAATACTATTGATCCAGTTACGATTGCACAGTAGTTTTCCCTGCCACACGGAAACGGCGGCTACTGCATTTTGACCGTTCCGTATAATATAACACAAATCGTCTATAAGTCTTATAAAGTATAAACATTCAAGTAAAAAGCTCCTTTCACAGTTTGTTGACCGAGTATAGTTACACACACAGCTGTCACAGATGACTAATGAGCCTTATCTGACGACGAAGTGACGAGCATCATATTCCAGCGTTACATTAGGCCTACCACAACTGCAACGCAACTACTGGGACATCCCTTTGACTCAAACGCAGTGCTCGTGAATAAGCTGGTGCCCTGCGCTTGGACTTCGAGTAAGTTTGGCAATTACGATTACGATTACGATTAACCTACTACACTGCAATTCGTCGCTTTCGTTGAAGCGCCATTCGGAGTTCCATACGAACAAAGGACATACTTAGATATATTCTTTAACGTTCAAGAGCTGCGTGTGACAAATGACAATGGACATTGTGACCACTCCATCGCATTGCTATTTTGGTCACCTTAATTAGAGAGCAGCTACATAAGAGCCTAGTGGTCAATGTACAAGGCTATCACCCGAGAGATCTCGGTTCAAATCTCAGTGGTACAAAGATTACTTTCTGCTGGCGCCCACTAGCTAAACCATCAAGAATTCAGTTGACTGACAGTCGGTGAGATGTTCGTTTGTTGAGGAGAGGACTGGCAGTCACAAGTCCATGTTTAAGCTGAGACCGATACCAGTAAAGTCGTTGACACCAAATTCATTCATATCCATCCTCACCTTTCGAGTCTAACTCCAGGTACTCTGCGTTCTTTCCATCTCGCTCGAGGCACTCCTCCGAGCCTCTTCACTACATCCTTCCTCAACACCCTAGTAAGGAACCTGCAATCTCTGGTCTATCCAATGATCGCAGAGAGACGTCCTAACGTCTGGAATCGAACCCCATTGACTAGATGATGGTGGACTTGGGTCGCTCGCTCTTCATCATGGATGCACGGACTGAACGCTGTCGCCGCCGATCCATGACGGTGGGAGCCGCCGGAGTGGAACCATCGAAGACGACCAAAGAGTCTGAGGCTGGGTTCATCTTCATGTCCGACGTGTAGGGTGGAATTGCCGATGACGTCGTTGTCGTTGGCATGCCAGCGGCGGTCGGAAGGTGGACGTCGAAGCGATTGGCCAGCTGCGTGAGAATGATGGACTGCTGCTGAAGAGCCATGTGCAGCGATTTGATGCTGGAAGAAGAAACATACGAGAGTAGTATAGTGTAGTAAGGCTATGAGGACAATCTAGGCCAAGTCTCATTAATATTCATATAAGGAGTTTAGTTATGAGGACAATCTAGGCCAAACCTCGTTAATATTCATAAGACAGGTGACTAATCAGCCAATTGGAAGCGTCCAAATTGGGTCAAGGTCATTAGTCCGAACCACAATGAATCATTGGACCGTCAAACATGACGAATTGTGCAAAACAGAGTATGTTCTCAATAACTTCTCATTGCAATCAACATGCATGTCTACTGTAACAGTCCGGCATGCTAACCACCAGTTTATTGAGCGAGATCTTTAGTGGAACTATTTGAAAATTGTAAGTCGATCGGATGATTAACCTGAGTTGTTGGATACGCATCTTCTCCGACAGCGTTTCCAGTGACTGCTGCATCTGATCTTTCTGTCCCGCTTCAATGAACTGAACCGTCCGAGCGTTTCCCAGGTACCACGTGAACTGTAGACAGCGTCAAATAATCACTCACTTGTATCATCAACAGACATTGTGTGCGTGTGTGTGTCTGTGGGTGTGTTCGCTTTTGTGTATATGTAACTGTGGAATAGTTAAGTAGATTTAACGATTGATTAATGAAATGGTTGGTGGATGCATGAATAGATAGATGAGTAGCTAGATGGACAGATGAAAATAGAGAATGGAGAGAGATATGGATGAATGGTGAATGGATGGACAAATGAATGGATGAATGAATGTTTGGATGGAGGGTGCATGAATGGACGGATGGAAGGATGGATGGATGGGTAGGCTAAGTGGATGAATGGTGAATGGATGGGTGAACAAATGAATAACGGATGGATGTCTGTTCTGTTAGTAGTTAAGTTTGATGTTAATTAAGATTACAATCATGTACAGCGCAAGGGCAGCGTTAATATTATTATCATCGTCATGGTCATTATCATCATTACATTATGATAAATAGGCGCAGGTGAATGGATGAATGGAAGATGAGAGGGAATGATGGAGGGGTACTTTCGACAAAAAAGATGATGGAACATATGCTACACACCCTTTGAAATGCGGTCGACGGTGGTTCGTTTGGTTTGACGATCGCTCGCTTCACGTGAACGGCTTTCTGAACGAACTTTGGCATATTGTTTTCGATGTTATACATCAGATCGACCTGAGACAACAAACAAGTAGTCATAGGCTTCAATTCCTTTGCATTTCAACCTTAGTCGTGTATAGCATGTACATTGTACGTTGCATATTCCACACAATGACTGCATTATTGCCATTGTTTTTTATTATTAAGGTTTCATCATAATAAGTTGTAATCATCGATGTCCTCTATTCGTGGGTCGCGGTGGTGTAGTGGGTATGTTCGTTGCCTTGCAGCCGGAGGGTTGAAGGTTGGAATCTACCTCAAGCCGCCTCGTAGGGACCTTGGGCAAGTCCTTCACTCCCAATTTCTCAGCACTTCGGCGTGAAACTCCGATTCTGTGTCCGCGCTGTAGCCCGGAGTGCTTTTGAGTAGAAATTGTGATGGGCGCTATAGCAGTGCATAATGCACATAGGCCTACATAGGGCCTACATGCAGAAATATCCCCTGATTGACCCCGGGGTCAACCAAAATGACTCATTTTTATTCGCTTGATCTTTCCTCCATTCGTCGATCATTTACTCATTGAGTCACTCGTTCGATCATACTCATTCATCAATCGTCGTTCGCTTGTCTGAAAGATATTTCCGCCGCATTGGGCGCCACTTGATTGCAGTGAACAGTTAATGGCGAGTGGCGTGGCCGCACTTTGAAGCAAATTCAGCGTTAAATGCGGCAGTTTCACTCGGTCAGTGAAAGATGCTGAGAAACAGTTTATCAGTCGATCATTTCCAGTCTACCAGTGCAACCGGTGCACTTTCTTAGACACAGTCTTGCGTGTCTGGGTTGCCCCACCCAGTACCACTGCAGATACCGACAGTCACCCTTAGTAGAGCGGATTGGAACGAAAATGTGAAGGAATTGTGCATTTTGTGATACAAGCATGAAATTTGGTACATACCACGAAAATGTCATGAGAAAAAGATTTGGCTATAGGGCCATCGCAGATTTGGCCCCTGGCCCCAATGGCAGCCATTTTTCAAAATGGCCGACCGGTTTACAGATTTAAAATTATCTCAGCTTCCAGTGCGCTTAGAATCGTCATCTTGGTGTCTAAACATACATAGTTAGGGGCGAGGATTCCAACAGAGCCATTACAGATGTTCCCCAGGGTCCCAATGGCGGCCATTTTCCAAAATGGCCGACCAAAATACTGATTTTTCAGTATCTCAGCTTCCAGTACACTTAGAATCGTCATCTTGGTGTCTAAACATACATAGTTAAGGGCGAGGATTCCAACAGAGCCATTACAAATGTTTCCCATGGTCCCAATGGCGGCCATTTTCCAAAATGGCCGACCAAAATACTGATTTTTCAATATCTCAGCTTCCAGTACACTTATAATCGTCATCTTGGTGTCTAAACATACATAGTTAAGGGCGAGAATTCCAACAGAGCCATTGCAAATGTTCCCCACGGTCCCAATGGCGGCCATTTTCCAAAATGGCCGACCTAAAAAAGGTGCGATGAGAGAGCGAAAGTCAGCCCACAGTTTAACTTCTGGTTCACAATTTTACAACTGGAACTTCAGATGCTGATCTTTGTGCGATCACTGAGAGAGGGTGATTTTGAACTTTACATAGATTCGCTGACGCAGCTCGTGCCCTGGTTCTTCTCACTTGACCACACGCATTACGCTAGATGAATATCAATCCACCTCCGTGACATGATCGTGTTATCAGAGAAGCATCCTGCTGTATTCCAAGAATTTCTGCGTGGTCACTTTACAGTAAAGAAGACAGGGCGTGCATTCTCCAACATTGCAATCGACCAAGCTCACGAGCAGAACAACGCTTATGTAAAGGATGACAGAGGTGCTATAGGCCTCACTCAGAACCCGCAAGCCCTACGTCGATGGATGGTGTCTGGACCAGAGATGGCCCGTTTAATCGAAGAGTTCCAGGAATCGATAAGGAAAACGGATGCGGAGTCTGAGGTTCGCCATCATGAGCAGACAAGAAGCACACAGGTAAATTTTTCAATCACGTTAAGGCCCTCAGCAATGTTATCGAAGAGATGGGAAACCCATTTATTGACGACAGCAATGACCTACTTGTACTGGATACAAGAGATTTGGCTGATCAAGCAGTGATAAAGACCATATGCATCCTCGAGAAAACTGGACAAGAACAGTACGAAACATTCATCAAGGAACGTCTCATTAACCAAACGCGACCTGTCAGTGATCCAATAAAAAGAAATAATTTCCCTCTCTTCAGTCGTCCACTTGTACGCGACAAGTCGCGAGCAAAAGAACATTTGTCATCTGTGAAGAAGGACTGTTCACTGTTCTCCAGGTTGTACATTTCCTGTCAGACACGTGAAGGAGACCTGGACGAATTTTTTGCTCACGAGAACCAGGCGTGTCCACCATCACTCTCGAATATGGGCAAATTACGGCTAGGAACTAAGTCAGACATTGTGAGTTGTCTGGAAGAACTCATTCCTACTTCAACAAATGAGGCCACGGCAGATATCCAACCAGGCCATTCATTGGGTGCTCCATTTGTTGACGCTGTTATACTGGATGGAGCCGTCATAGTCAACATGCTGAAACCTGGCACTGCATGCACCTTTTCGGATTATGCCTCCCATATTTTCTTGCCATACGTCACAAGACAGCTGGAGCATGTGCATAGAGTAGATGTTGTATGGGATGAATATGTGCGTGGCAGCCTGAAGACATACACACGCAGTGTGAGGGGTAAGGGAAGTCGAAGGCGCGTGGAATCTTCTAATGGGTATCCGGACTTTACCCCCCGGCCCATTACCCCCCTGCCATTACCCCCCTGCCATTACCCCCCGACCATTACCCCCCGTAGGACATTACCCCCCTGCCATTACCCCCCCGTCCAGTGTATGTGTGTAGGCCTATGTATGTATGTATGTATGTATGTATGTATGTATGTATGTATGTATGTATGTATGTATGTATGTATGTATGTATGTATGTATGTATGTATGTATGTATGTATGTATGTATGTATGTATGTATGTATGTATGTATGTATGTATGTATGTATGTATGTATGTATGTATGTATGTATGCATGCATGCATGCATGTATGTATGTATGTATGTGCGTATGTATGTGTGTATGTATGTATGTATGTATTCATGTATGTAAGTATGTATGTATGTGCGTATGTATGTGTGTAGAGTATGTATGTGTGTAGGTGGGTATGTAGGTAAGTAAGTATGTATGCATGCATAATTGCATACTCACATACACCCTTGCATGCATACTTACATATATACTTACATACATATATATACGCACATACATACTTATATATATGCATATTTACATACATACCTATACGCACATACATACATACATACATACATACATTCATACATACATACATACATACATACATACATATATACATAGGCCTACACACATACACTGGACCGGGGGGGTAATGGCAGGGGGGTAATGTCCTACGGGGGGTAATGGTCGGGGGGTAATGGCAGGGGGGTAATGGCAGGGGGGTAATGGGCCGGGGGGTAAAGTCCTAGACCCCTTCTAATGCTCTACCCAGAAACTGGCAGGAATTCCTGAGGAACGACGAAAACAAGTCAGAGTTGTTTTCTTTCTTGAGTCTGCAAATAGCAAAACTAGAAATAGAAACAGGAAAACAGATCATAGTCACTTACCACGAGGATGTGCTCTGTACTCGTCAAAGAGACACAACTGGACTTGCTCCATGTACTCAGGAGGAAGTTGATACAAGGATTTTTCTGCATGTTTCCGATGCCACTAAACATGGTTATCGTAAGGTGATGATACGCACCGTTGACTCTGACGTGTTGGTGTTGGCAATAGCAGCAGTTCAGCAGCTGAGCATTGATGAACTGTGGGTTGGTTTTGCCTCAGGTAAAAGCTTCAGCTATCTACCAACCCATGAGATGGCGCGTGCCCTCGGTCCAGAAAAGTGTATGGCCTTGCCCTTCCTACACGCATTCAGCGGATGTGACACAGTATCATCATTTGCTGGCCGTGGAAAAAAACTGTCTGGGACATTTGGAAGACATTCGGCGACGTCACCCCAGCCTTCTGCACTTTAGCATCAACTCCCAGCTCTGTTTATGATCAACTCGATATAATTGAGCGCTTTGTGGTTCTTTTGTACGAACGTGCTAGTGGCGAGGAGAAGGTCAATGAGGCAAGGAAGCAGCTGTTCTCACAGAAAGACAGACCCATGGATGGCCTTCCTCCAACTCAAGCTGCTCTGGTGGAGCACACAAAGAGAGCTGCCTACCAAGCAGGTCACGTTTGGAAACAGATGTTGATAGCTGCTCCTGAACTGCCATGTCCTGGTCAATGGGGGTGGCTGCAAACGATTGAAAGTGGCTGGGAAGTGAAGTGGACAACGCTTCCCGAAGCGTCTCGTGCCTGTCGTGAACTACTCAGATGTGGCTGTGAGAAGGGATGTAGGGGACAATGCAAATGTGTTTAAAGCGTCTCTACAGTGTACTGGTCTCTGTCTCTGTAGAGGCCTATGCGACCGGGAATGACGTTTATGATGTTGTATAATTCTGTGTTCAGTCCTCTGTCTGGATAAAGGCTCCCATAATTATGTATAGTTGTATAATTAAATATGTCACAATGCACATTTACGAGAGCATCAGTAATATCTTGAATTGCATATTTTCTAAAACTTGTTTATTGCCAAATGAACATGAACACAATCAAAAGTTTCAGAAATAGTATAATGCAATAAATAACATAGATTAGACACCAAGATGACATTATGAAAAATTGCAGCCATTGAAGCCATGTGGAACATTTGCAATGGCTCTGTTGGAATCCTCGCCCCAAACTATGTATGTCTAGACACCAAGATGACGATTATAAGTGTACTGGAAGCTGAGTTATTGAAAAATCATTTTTAGGTCGGCCATTTTGGAAAATGGCCGCCATTGGGACCGTGGGGAACATTTGCAATGGCACTGTTGGAATCCTCGCCCCAAACTATGTATGTTTAGACACCAAGATGACAATTCTATGTGAACTCAAAGCTGAGATACTGAAAATCCTTTTTTAGGTCGGCCATTTTAGAAAATGGCCGCCATTGAAGTCCAGGTGAACTTTTTCCATGGCTCTGTTGGAATCCTCGCCCTTAACTATGTATATCTAGACACCAAGATGACGATTCAAAGTGTACTGAAAGCTGAGATATTGAAATATCATTTTTTAGGTCGGCCATTTTGGAAAATGGCCGCCATTGGGACCATGGGGAACATTTGTAATGGCTCTGTTGAAATTCGCGCCCTTAACTATGTATGTTTAGACACCAAGATGACAATTATAAGTGTACTGGAAGCTGAGATATTGAAAAATCAGTATTTTGGTCGGCCATTTTCAAAATGGCCGCCATTGGGACCCTGGGGAATATTTTTAATGGCTCTGTTGAAATCCTCGCCCTTAACTACGTATGTTTAGACACCAAGATGACGATTCTAAGCGCACTGGTAGCTGAGATAATTTAAAATCTGTAAACCGGTCGGCCATTTTGTAAAATGGCTGCCATTGGGGCCAGGGGTCAAATCTGCGATGGCCCTATAGCCAAATCTTTTTCTCATGACCATTTCGTGGTACGTACCAAATTTCATGCTTGTATCACAAAGTTCACAATTTTTTACCAATCCGCTCTACTACCTTGCCAAAGCGGACTTTGAATGTGCTGCAGAGGTCAAAAATAGACGATGTAAGATGACACAAGGTTGAGTAAAGTTAAGGCGATGTATAGGTTAAGCAGTGCTAGGGACTTATATCACCCCTTCAGCAAACCTAGTCAGGAGCGATCCCAGCCGAGCCACGGTTAAAGGTAAACATGAACTAAGAAAACAAAATAATAAAAACGCAAAGCGATAATGGATTCATCAATGTGGCTTCAG
Organism: Lumbricus rubellus; assembly: GCA_945859605.1. Lineage (NCBI taxonomy): Eukaryota > Metazoa > Annelida > Clitellata > Crassiclitellata > Lumbricidae > Lumbricus > Lumbricus rubellus. The sequence continues at coordinate 41,828,046 of OX243816.1, read as the reverse complement.
AGCATTCCAACGACATGTCATTGAGACGGCATGGTGCTGACAGTATTGACTGATTGATTGGTTGATTGATTGGTTGTTTGATTGACTGGTTGATTGATTGATTGATTGGTTGGTTGATTGATTGATAACTGATTAGTTGATTGATTAGTTAATTGATTGATTGATTTAATGATTGTTTGAATCGACTTTTGATATTGTTTTCTTGAAGTTGCGCTATATATTTCTTTATCTACAATATTACAATTACCTGGAGTCCAATTCTTTTCAGGTAGGCGTTGCGTTGGATCTTCTCAATGTCACCGACAGCAACACCAATCTAAACAAGTATGCACAAAGAATAAGTATACAGAAGATGACTAAGTATGGAAGAAGAATAAGTATAGAACAAGAAGAGTAGGCTTAGTTGTACGAGCACCGGTTCAACCCAATCAATTAATCAATCAATCAGCCAATCAATCAATCAATCAGCCAATCAATCAATCAATCAGCCAATCAATCAGCCAATCAATCAGCCAATCAATCAATCAATCAGCCAATCAATCAGCCAATCAATCAGCCAATCATTCAACCAATCAATCCATCAATCAATCAATCAATGCTGTTAGTACCATTCCATCTGGTTGACATCTCATTGAAAGTTAAATTAGAAACCCTTCAGCTTCGTGGTCTTCTTCTGCTCCTCGTGCGCATTTTGCTTTTCCTTCTTCTTCTTCTCCTCCTCCTCTTCCTTCTTGTCCTCTTCCTCCAGCTCCTGCCTCTGCGTCTTCATCATTCCTCAATCATCCATCAATTTGCATGTGCTTCAGAGGTCTATAGGCCTACAACGAACGCAATTTGAAATGAACTACAAAGCAAAAGCCATAAAAATGAATTCTGATGGTGGACGAATAAAATCAATGATGATGATGATCATACCATGAGATTCATGAGAACGAGTGGCATCAGGAAAAGAAAGATGAGCAGAACAAACAGAGCATCGACCGTGAACGGACTCAGATCCTTATCTTTGCTCAGAAACCCATCGATATACTCGATCTCTCCAAGGGTCATAACGACTATGTTGATAAGCATTGGTCCAACGTAGTCGAATCCAGGCTGTTCACAAACCGAAACAATAATGCACGAATTGAACAGCAGCAATAAGCACAATAGCACAATATAATACAGGCCCTATATATATATATATATAAATTATACATAGATAATATATATATCGTTCCTCACTAAACTTAAAACTGTTCTTTTTGGGCGCGCTGGAGTCGAGAGCGCCTCTGAGTAGCTTTTTACTTTAAGCCTAAGGGGCGCTATAAAAATGTCCGAATGATTGAATGAAGAAATATAATCATGATAAGTTGATAACATCTTTAGTACCCGTAAATGGGCCGTAATGAAGTTAAGTAAAAAGATGACGGGGCTGATTTTTCATCACGTCATTAGAATATTCGTTGCTGATAGCCTATAAGTAAATTTATCAGGGACAATAACCAGTAGCCTACTACCGTACTAAGACAAAAAGCACAGTAGGTGAAAGAAAGCAGATAACAGATAAATTAATCATCAAGAGCACTAACTCGTACTAAAAAAGTACAAGTACAACAGCTGAAACGACCATAGACAGCAAATTAATAGACAGTAATAGAGAAGACTATTAATTTTAGGTCCGTAACTGTGTATAAGGCAATAGCCCTTCAACGACCATGAGATTAATGAGGCCAGAAAACCATCAATCATGAAAAGGTCTCTTCTCTGTTAAACTCTGTCTTGGAATTAGCATACAGTGATCATCATCTTCATCATCATCATCATCGTCATCGTCATCGTCATCGTCGTCGTCGTCATCGTCATCGTCATCGTCATCATCTTCATCATCATCATCTTCGTCATCATCATCATCGTCATCGTCATCGTCGTCGTCGTCATCGTCATCGTCATCATCATCGTCATCATCATCATCGTCATCATCATCATCGTCATCGTCATCGTCATCGTCGTCATCGTCATCGTCATCATCATCATCATCATCATCATCATCATCATCATCATCATCATCATCATCGTCGTCGTCATCGTCATCACCTTCACGAACAGTATGTCATTAAAAGTGATTACCATACTTTATCTCTAACTTGATACCGTTCTCCTTTCATCACCAGTATGATCTTAATCATCCTCTTTATCATACATACATACATCGATATTATATCCAGCAATTAATATTAATCGGGCATGATTAACACTAATAAGTCAAAGACAGATATTAATGATCAACGTGTAGTTAAGTGTAGTTAATTGTACTTAAATGTAGTTAAATGTAGTTAAATGTAGTTAAATGTAGTTAAATGTAGTTAAATGTAGTTAAATTTAGTTAAATGTAGTTAAGTGTAGTTAAATGTAGTTAAGTGTAGTGTACGTACAACTCTCTGCATGACGATGTAAAACGATCCAGCAAAGGCCAATGCGAACATGAGGAACACAAGAACGACCTGTTTGAAAATGAATTCGTTAATAAATTAAATAATTATTTTAATCATTGGTAATTAATTTAACATTTCACAAGAACGAAACAGTACCATCTGTTCTGATCACGTGGTGTCAGATTATCCTTTGAAGTGAACTTACGGATGGCCGCGTTCAAATCTAAATTAACTTTTGGATCGTTTTAGGCCATGGGCGCCCGCACTTAGGGGGAAGGGTTGCACTTGCCCCACCTATTTTTCTAACTACTACTTTTGGGTTTTTAACAAATTTCTTCGCATTAAAACACTAACGATACGAATGAAAAACACAGTGAAAGTCAGAAATTTACGGTTAGAAATTTCTATAGAAAAAATATATATAGTGCCCTTCATGAACCTACTTTTAACATCTACTTTTGGATTGTTAACAAATTTTTCGCTCTCAGGAACTATTCATATTAAAATAATACACAAAATGAAACTGAAAAATTAACATTAAGAAATCTCTTTGAAAAATTACCTGTTTTCTTAGTTTCCAGCGCTGTATTTTTCATGCTTTCGCCACTGAAAAATTTAGCCGTGACCATCGTAAAATTTTTGCTCCCTCCTGCAAAAATTTCTGCGGGCGCCCATGTTTTAGGCATGTGTTACAGTAGCACCAGACCACCACTTTCTCTCTTTTCTTGTACTCGGCATGCGTGTCAGTTCTCTGACGCTTGTGTCATTTGCTTCTCAGTTTAAAACTTGTCTGTTTAATAGTGCCCTATGTCTGTCTCTGACTGTCTGTCTGTCTGCCTGTCTCTCTCTGTCTCTCTTTATTTGTCTCACTTTATTTGTCTCTCTTTGTTTGTCTCACTTTATTTTTCTCTGTGTGTGTCAGTTAATCAACATCCTACACCTTATATAGTGACCCCAGACTATCAAGAAATAATTACCTAACATACGGAGTTAATAAAGTGTCATCTGGAATATTAGATGATTACATGAAATGTTTTGGAATCGTCTAAACTCTAAATCTATAATTATACCAACAATAATTAATGTAACCGTTTGATTTCCTCACCTTCAGTAAACTGCTGAGAACAGTGACGAACATAATAACGTAGATGCCCAAAAGATCAATTCTACAAGACAATAAGAACATAAAGCACAAAATTAACAGAGAAACAACAAAGAGATGAACAACAATCGATATTATAATTATAATTTTATTGACAATTATATTTATATTATAATTATAATTTTATTGACAATTAGTTCGATATTAATTTTACCCAGGTCTCGTGTTGATGAGACCGTTAGGCTATTTGTCACTGAATGTGAAATCGAAATCTTTCAAGAAAATTCAATTTAATTAAATTCGTTTATTGAACCCAGTATAAACAATAATCTTTCAGTAATAAATCAGCAATTATTGTTATAGCTAATTCATTAATTCGTCAATTCATTAATTCATTAATTCATTAATTCATTAATTAAATAATTCATTCATTCATTCATTCTGAGACTTTATATAGCACCTCTTCAAGAGATCTACTCAGAGACACATTCGAGTAATAAGTGATTGGCCGCTGCTCGTATTTGGCAGTGCCAGTTCCAAGCCTGGAAAAGGAGGAGGGCGACACTAATCATCCTTGATAATGACACATTGTCGATAAACGCTTACCTCCTGAGGTACATGATGAAGTTGATCCAAGCAACGAACATGGCAATCCATCCTGCTTGCCAACGCATGAGGCAATTCTGCTGAGCCGTGATAAACATCAGAGTCGTTATCATCAGGATCCAGACAATGATGTTGTAGACGTTGAAAAGATATTTCCATCTCTAAGCGAAGGAAAAACGAACAAACTAACCATATCAGAATAAAAACAGAATTATTTCTTATTCTTAGTTCGACGTAGGAAGAAAAAAAACTCCAGAAATGAACTATAGGTGCCTAATAGCCTATATTTCAGGAGTAAGCCTCCTACATGTAAAGGTGATCTTAGGATAACAAATTTTGTTCGGCTTTCTTTGTTATTGATATTATAAATATATGTTTATCTTGGGTATTCTCATGGATGTATCGAAATGTAAACTATCATAATAATTATTGTTTTGTCCATCATTAGTATCAATAGTGGTCTAATGCAAAAAATTGCTAAAAGTAAAAAAGAAGCAGTCCAAAAACAGGTGCCAATTTGCTCAGGAGGGAGCAATTGACCCCTTTCCCTATGTGCGGCACCTTTAATGGTTTTGTTAGTAGAAGAAGTGCTACAGAAAGCGACTGCTTCAATAGACAAGAGCTGAAAGAGAAAAGTAGTCTCTCCATAATAATTATCTGAGCTTACTGCTATTTGGGCACGCGGGTAGTCGAGGATATTGATCAGCGCAAGGCCACTTTGGTTTACTGGTATCAATTGATTAGTATGATTATCAAATGGCCTAAGCTGAATGCCACCATTGGCGACATTTAATCCGCAATAAAAAAAATGTCCCAAAAATGACAAATCACAAGAAATGGCGAATGCAAGGACGTATGCTTATTATTTTTATTTCTTCATTTCTATAGCACCTCTTCAAACTCTCTATTCAGAGGCGCTCCCGACTACAGCGCGGACACTGCATTGAAGTTTCACGCCGAAGTAGGCCTACAAGAGCAATTGCAAGTCCAGTGAAGGACTTGCTCAAGGTACCTACGCGGCGACTTTAGGTGCATTCGAACCTGGAACCCTCCGGTTTCTAGGCACCGATGCCACCACTACACAACTGTGCCCCCAGTATAGTAATGACACTGAGATCCATGATGGTAATGTAATATTTGTACCTGACTGACGATCTTAACAACGTCTCGGAGGAAGAAGACGACGAGAAAGACGTAGAGAAAAACCTGACAGACCTTCATCTGCGGCTGAATAAGAAATAAGAACAAAGGTAACGGAAAATTGAATAAGAACAAAGGTAACGGTAATTAAATAAAAACAAAGGTAACGGTAATTGAATATGAACAAAGGTAATGAGAAGTTGAATAAGAACAAAGGTAATGAGAAGTTGAATAAGAACAAAGGTAATGAGAAAATGAATAAGGTAATGAGAAAATGAATAAGAACAATGGTAATGAGAAATTGAATAAGAACAAAGGTAATGAGAAATTGAATAAGAACAAAGGTAATGAGAAGTTGAATAAGAACAAAGGTAATGAGAAAATGAATAAGAACAAAGGTAATGAGAAAATGAATAAGAACAAAGGTAATGAGAAATTGAATAAGAACAAAGGTAATGAGAAAATGAATAGGAACAAAGGTAGTGAGAAATTGAATGAGAACAAAGGTAAGGATAAGTTACTGCAAACCACATCAGGAGAAACACAAAATCAATGCAGAGTCTTCGATGGTTATCGGAACAAGCACGACGCGTCAATGGAAGAGAGGCAGTTAAATTATTGCACGATACAAGACAATAGAAATAATAACAATGGAAGAGAGGCAGTTAAATTATTGCACGATACAAGACAATAGAAATAATAACAATGGAAGAGAGGCAGTTAAATTATTGCACGATACAAGACAATAGAAATAATAACAATGGAAGAGAGGCAGTTAAATTATTGCACGATACAAGACAATAGAAATAATAACAATGGAAGAGAGGCAGTTAAATTGTTACACCACAAAAGACAATAGAAATAATAACAATGGAAGAAAGGCAGTTAAATGATTATTGCACCATAAAAGCAATGGTAATAATAAGAATTCTCAAGAACAAAGAAATTTCAGTGGTCACTATAATTATTACACTCGGCTCCAAACTCCTCAGCCGATCCATATTCCATGCTGCACCAAGGATCTGGAAGGGACTTTTCCTGATTTAATTCCCCCCCCACCTCCCATCAACACTGTCAGTGACCTATATCTTAATCTGCTTCAAACTCGTCTATTCATCACTTTCACTTCACATGCTGTTCCATTCTGAACTGATAGGCCTAAATTTTTGAAATTAATACAAGAGATTTGCGAATTGGACTTTATATTATTTAGTCCTATTTATCCATTGTAGGCTAGTCCTAATGATTCCTTGGTATATAGTGCATATACATATATGTTACAATAATTATATGTAAGCTCACAGGTTTAAGAGAGCTCTTAAGTTATAAGCTTATCTAGCTGAATAATGATCATTGACTTGTATTAACCTGAGATCTTTCTAAAGTATTCTGGTGCATGACTATGACCTGAGTATCATACAGTGTTTTCCCTTCTTGTCAACCATTTGCCACAGCTGTTCTGACCTTTATTTGCTAAATATGATCACTTCAGTTTGAAAATCTCAAGTTTGTTTTTCTTTTTCTTTCTTAACTGACTAGCAGTACCCATATGCTTGCATTGAGATAATTAGTTAAGCTATATGTATTGAATCTGTTTACAATGTCTGATCTGCCATTCCACCAACGACTGATACTGGGGTTCCTCTGATAGCGGGACTTGTCCCTTTGGGGTTCCCCTTTAAGTGCTCAACCGTATGCGATCCTTTACTTTATGATGTACTGTTTATTCTTATGATACGCTGTTTATTCTTTCTGTTATGTTAATGATTAATGTTATTCTGTTATTCTGTTATTCTGCTCTTATATAATATTCGTTTAATTTAAAAACAGTCAGGTTGACAAGCTACAACACAGTCACAGGATGAAATAAATTGTTAATGGGCCTAATTTACTGTAGATTAATTGTAAACTTGTTGTTAGTCTTTTGACTCTATATAGATTTGTTTCTCGATGTAAAAAAAAATATAGGCTACTGTTGCTTGGATTCAATGAAATTTAAGGTTGTGATTACAGTTATGGTTATCTTTCCGACATTTGTGGTATTGGCTGTAGTATTAGAGTTGTCCGCTGTGTCATTGTTGAAAGCACAGCCGGTGACAACGTCGAACTTTAGCGGATACTGGAAGCAAACGTAGATGGTGAGACAGGTCAGGTATCCGAGGTAGGTCAACAGGTTGATGTAGAATATCTGACGACCGAAACGGAACCTGAATTAACGGAAAACACCGCATGCATGAAAAACCCAGGATTTATTATTCTGGTTCCTTTTTGCCCTTAATAGATCAAACATATAATTGTACTAAATGAATTGGAATTTCCTTTATATAACTCAGTCACACGTATTCTATACGGTACGTTTATATGTTTATTATATCAGTCTGTACACCAAAATGCGGATAGCAATAATTGGTCTATTAAAGAATATTCTTATATTATCTCATCTTGCAACAATGGAACTTCCTTTAATAGCACAAACATATTCTAAATTATTAAAATAATTCTTTAAAACTAAAGCATATATTAAGTTAAAATGGTTGGGGCTAGGCTCGATTATTAAATTAAAGTTTATTTTGATGGCGTAGAGCCGTAGAACATCTGCTTTAACCCATGGAAAGAAATGTTATGGTGATATTCTTGTTTGTACACTTCTTTTCGGTGAGTTCATACATCCTATAGGATAAGATGTAATTAATCAGATTGAAATGCTTGATGCGTGTTCGACACACTTGCCATTTTTGTGACAGAAGGTTTTGACAGAGCGGATGTGATAGCAGGGAATCTCTTTCATGCTTCACCATTGTCTGCAACAACAAAACAAAACAATTGACGAATATTTGTTAGAACAGTCCGTCATGCATACATGTGCAACATTCGCAATGTCAATCAAATAGTAAAGCAGATTCACTTTTGACAGTGACATTTTAATGCAAAGCTGCTGATGATATCGGCGCTAAGTCTCATGGGCAACCTCCTTGGAAAGAGCGATGCTAGGACACCGGGGCTGAATTATACCTGTACGTTCAGTAACTGATCTTCTCATGCAATATAATATTTACGCCAACCATTATTTTCTATCTAGGCTATTATTTCAGTGCCAATAAAAGAGTTGCTATAGATATCAATAAATATAGGCCTATATAATATTTGTGCATGCATCAAGTTCGGCCCAGTTAGAAACACGGGTTGGAAAGCGTATAATACAGGATGTTAAACTTAAGGTGGTATAATCAGGGCCGTGTTTAAGGTTCTTCGAGTGTCGGTGCAAAATGTTACCGCAGGGGCATAGTGTCGTTCGAGCGGCCGTTTTTTTGCCAAAATATACGGCCATGTGTAAATAGGTAGGCCTATATAGCCTATAAATATCATAAAGAAATTTTAATTGACCTATAGGGCTTTTATGGTAGCTACACTTTTACTCTCTGTGTGACCTCTTCGCTGAGTAAAGACTTTTTTCTTCATTATTCCACTTATTATCCTAGGCGTAGGGGACATTCCAGCAGTGAAGGGGGTGGCAAAAATGGGACTTTTGCCCGAATTTTTTTTGTCATCCTGCCGAAATCTTAAGAAAAATTTCCGTTACGTCTGCCCGAAAATTCTGACGACCTTTTTTAGTCATCCGGTACGTTTGCCGAAAAATGTTTAAAATTTTTTTCCGGGTCTGCATGCTTGCCCGATAAATCAGACGCTCGAAATTTGGATGTATTTGCCCTCTGGACCCCCGTCTCCTACGCCTATGCTTATGATTTATCCCTGGTCATACCCAAATACTTAATACAGAGTAGTAAGCTACTAGAAGGCCCAAAGTAACTGGCCTGACTGTTTTGAGATTAAGTGTAGGCATAATAGGCTTCATAGAGCCCGTTAACACTTTATATTCTGAAACAATCCTGATCTTAAAAAATTAGTCATTTTACAAAAACCTGCTGTTCGATAGGCTAGTCTACGTGGTTTGTCGACTGTGGCGGGTCAGTAAACAAGCACGCAACATCAGTGAACTTAGTGAAATTAATTGGTTTCTTACACTTACTGATTTTACAAAAGGTTTAGGTAACACTGAGACTCGCAAGAAGACATTTGGCCAATAGCAATAAAACTTTCCTCTCAGGGGCATTCGGTGCACCGCACCGAATGGACCTATGTTAAACACGGCCCTGGGTATAATGTTCCAGAACCAAGGCGTTTGATGAACCTGGTTCTATAATTGGGATCATGACTGTAGGCCTAAGCTTAAGTGAAAATGGTGTAGATATGCACTACATGTTCATCAACGTGAGTCGGTTTTTGAGATCAGTCTAAGCACTTAACAAGTATACTTAGCAACATAAAGAATGAAGTATGCAAAGCCTGGATAATTTTAAGACTATCCAAGTGTAGTATACTACTGAGTACTTTCAAATAAAGTATTCAATGTTACTTGAATGTACTTACATTGAGTGCAAAGTATCTGTTGACTGTGGAGCTGGGGTCATCCGGACCGGGATCAACATACTGGTAGTCAAAAGTCATCTGAGTATGCAAAAAAGATTAGTTAGTTTTCCATTATTTGCCAATCTTTTTATTTCACGCAATTTAATTCAATTTCTGTTATATTTCACACTATCCTTCTAAATTCTGCTCTATTTTGTTTTGTTCCACAATAATACAGATTTATTCCAGAACTTTTAAATACTGTTTAGGCCTATAATCCAAAAACCACTGAGCTCGAATCTTATTCTATTCTATTCTATTCCTTCACTTCCATTTCTATTTTCTTTCTTTACAATCTATAGTCTCTTCTGTTCTATTACATTCTATTCTAAGCAGAGTTTCAGTGCTGTTCTACTAATAATTTGTAACAGCTGTGTGTTGACATGATACACACGGTGTATTATTCTTATAATTATGTTCTCCAACGATTGCGAGTTCGATCAGAAAGTTTGCAGTCATTTTATCTCCCTCGGATAAGCTATTTTGAGCAATCTGATCGTCTCATGTCTAAGATTCACACTTAGGCTACATGTACAACATTCACAGTAACGATTGCAATGGGCGAATAAATAATTAGTTTGTAATTGATAAATAAATAAGTAACAAATAATAAATAATAAGCAAACCAGTGCATGATAAACAAATAGCCTAATTAGCAATATCTAATGGAGGAAAGACTGAGTTATAAGTAATCATAATAAATGATCAGCTAAATATAGACTAATAAAAATCGGAGGATGGACAACAATCTTTTCAGTTTCAGTAGAAAGCACTTCAATCTTATACGTTTTGAAGATCATTTTAACCCTTTTAGGACTGGCATACGCCGGGTAAATAATTATATAACAGAGCAATATCATGGAAAGTATTAAAAAATTTAAAAATAGCAGACTGTCTTAGGAAACGTACAGTGAGACTACTTTCCTCGTCATCGCAACTCGTTCTCTCAAGACAATGATCGAGCACAATCTAGAACAAGAGCATGAACAGTTTCTTTTGAGATCTGCCTCTCCATAACACGTACATTCGTACAATGAGTGACTTTGCTCTCATGACTGGCAATCGTAAAATGACGGCATCGTTAAATGTCGCTTGAATACTAGATTGGTGGTAATCTTAGATCTTCTTAATTAAGTAACTGTTTTCGTGAAATAAATACACAGGTGAGTTGAACCAGAAAGAAACATCCATGATCAAGACGGTCAGAAATAAGATATAGATTGATGTAATGATGCAGCAATAAGACGGTAAGAAGTTTTAAATACGTTCATAACATCTGTTCCTGTGGACATTAACACGGCTTTGAAGAGGAAGCCATGGAAATGGGCCATTTTTTCGTACTGCATTGCGGTGGTTGTAGTCTTCTAAACCACTTAAAATCCTTGTTATAATTATGTTATGCGATGTAGGGAGAATACGATGAGTACATTGGTACTTCACTTTTCGCATTAAAGTTCCACGCCGTGCGCCAAAAACGACTAACTCTTAAGATGATTATATTATTGAATCGATAACCGTATAATTTATCTCAGAAATGGTTCTGAAATGAAGAATAATGATTAAGACCCAATCATCAACTTACCATTGCAGCATCGGGAAGCTTTGCGATTAATCGATCTACGATGGTGATACCACTTTCGTCTCTGATGTTCAAACACGTCTGACAGATTCTGAATACAACGATTCAATGATCAGATCATTTTGATCAATGGAAGTAAAAATGAATTAGAAGAGAAGAACTGTGATGCTGCTGCTGCTGATGGATGATGGTAACAATGATGATGACATTGATGACGATGACGAATAAGATGGAGATGATGATACTAATGATGATGACGACGATTAGGCGTACGATTATGACGATGATAACGATGATAACGATGGAAACATTATTATGGTGATGACGACAACGATAATGACGAAGATGACTGTGACGAAAATAGAGTGACGACAATGATGATGACGACGACGTCAATGTTGATTATGACAATGACAATTATGGCGATGATGATGATGATATTGATGACGACGATGATGATGATCATGATGACGATAATGATGATGGTGATAGGTTGTATTAATATTGCACATTACGATAATGATGACGACGACTACGTCAACGACTAAACCGACAATGACAACTATTGCAACGACTGCTTCCATGTCAGTGTGTGGACATGGTATGCATACGTTTTATTTCGCAGCATAATAGAGACGACTTCCAATCGTAGGTTGTCAATGGCAAGATCGATGGGTGTGTGGTTGTACGTGTTCTTCACCGTCACATCCGTTCTCTTGTCCAATAGCAAACGAACGGCCTCGATGTGACCTCCCTGACACGCGTAGTGAAGCGCAGTGTTCTGGCGGGAAGAAAACAGCACAAAACTTAACTATGCATTTCATTAATTAATTAATTCATTCATTCATTCAATATTATAATTTATATAGCGACTCTTCAAGATTTCTACTCTGCGTTGGCCTACTATAGCCCAGGCTATGGCATGATGTGAAATGTCATTACAACGAATAATTGCACCAATTGGCAAAACAATGCACAGTGTGTGAATATATTTGTGACACAGAAAAAGCGACCATCTTGGCGTGGCCAAGATTGCCTTATCTAGATGCACGCACACACAAACACCCACACCCACACCCACACACGCACACTACCACACTCAAACACACACACACACACAAATACATGCATTGCCATTATTCATTCATTCAGATCGAATGTCAATGTAAGTCAAGTAGATGGACCTTCATTTTGTCGACGTCATTGACGCTGGCGTGATTGTCGAGCAGGATCTTCATGACGAGGGCGTGGCCACCGGCAGCAGCAAGCATCAGGGCAGTCCAATGCTCATCATCACTGTCAATCAACCAATCAATCATTGAATCAATCAATCGATCAGTCAATCAATCACACCTTCGATTTCTATCTGTCAGACGGTCATTCAGACCGAGTGAACGAACGACGGAATGAATGAGTGAACAAATGAATAAATGAATGAACAAATGAATGAATGAACAAATGAGTGAATGAATGAATGGATGAGTGAACGAACTAAGAAATGAGCGAACAAACGAATGAATGAATGAATGAATGAATGAGTGAGTGAAAGAATGAGGGAATGAATTAGCAAATGAATGAATGAATGAATGAACAAAATGAGTGAATGAACAAGTGAGTGAACGAGTAAACATAAACAAAGGAATGAATGAACGACCGAACGAATCAATAAACGAATGAACGAACAAATGAATTCATGAATGAATGAGTGAGTGAATGAACGAATTAATGATCGAGAGACAAACAATTTACATTAAATTTTAGAAATCTCTTTGAAAAACACTCTGGTTTTTTATATCCTGCTTTGCATTTTTCAAGTTCCTGCTAAATGATTTAATTGTGTCCATTGAGCTTTGCAACTCCTGCAAAAAAAAATATCTGCTGGGCACCCATGGAAAGAGGAAGTAGACTTTCCACGTTCAGCGCAAGATTAAATCCGCAAGAATAAAAGGCCAATGAATGGACTCAATTTTTAAGGAGATGTCGAGGGTGGGCAAAAAAGACTTACTAAAAATCGTTTGTTGGTTACTTCTGTTGCGTTATGTTATTGGATCGTCAAAAGGCAGTCGGTGGACTGACCCACAAAAAGCAATAATACTCTCGTTCTGTTTGAAACCATCTTTTGAGATTTCACTGTTGTGCGGAAATATGAATTACCACGCTTAAAGCCTGCAAAACGTGATTTAAAACTTCCTTATTTTGGCCAATATAGTTACATAAACCTTAGGAGATAACTTTTTGGTCCACCCTGTAGAAAGAGACCAGCTGAACGGATAATGAATAAGGATTATTGATGTCTTACCGCCTGGAGACGTCACTTCCAAGCGACATAAGGACCTGGACAGCTTGGTGATGTCCACTGAGGCATGCGAGTAGCAATGGCGTTCTTCCATCCATGTCGTCATCATTTGTCTCGTGGTTACTTGCGTTGATCAAAGCCTCAACACAAGCGACGTTGCCTTTCCTACAATGACACCGTCATCATTCGTATTGTAATGATGACAATAGAAACACGATGGCAACAATAGTGTTAATAGTAGTAGTGATGAAATATAATAATGATGATGATGATGATGGTGGTGGTGGTGGTGATGATGAAGATGATTATAACAATGACAATAATAATTATAGTTTTGTAGTGGTAGCAGTAGTAGTAGTAGTAGTAGTAGTAGTAGTAGTAGTAGTAGTGGTAGTAGTAGTAGTAGTAGTAGTAGTAGTAGTAGTAGTAGTAGTAGTAGTAGTAGCAGCAGCAGCAGCAGCAGCAGCAGCAGCAGCAGCAGTAGCAGTAGCAGTAGCAGTAGCAGTAGCAGTAGCAGTAGCAGTAGCAGTAGCAGTAGCAGTAGCAGTAGCAGTAGTAGCAGCAGCAGCAGCAGCAGCAGCAGCAGCAGCAGCAGCAGCAGTAGTAGTAGTAGTAGTAGTAGTAGTAGCAGCAGCAGCAGCAGCAGCAGCAGCAGTAGTAGTAGTAGTAGTAGTAGTAGTAGTAGCAGAAGTAACAGTTGTACCGTAGTATAATAGCAGTAGCAGTTGTCTTAGTAATAGTACCGTAGCAGTAGCAGTAATAATAATTATAATTATAATAGCAATAATAATAACAGTGAAAAGAACAATAACTCCAATAATTGCGATAATATTAATGATGTTCATCAATCATCATCATTATCCTGTTTGCGAACTTGATAACCACACGCTTTTATCTATGTCTATGTTTCTTTGTGCCTCTTACCGTCATCATCACTATCACCATCATCATTATTTAATCATTAACAACACCAACGTTATTATCATCTTTATCATCAGCAAGAAGAACCTGGTCGTTACCAGTAAGTCATCATCATCATCATCACTATTGTCGTTTTGTTCATTCATCCTTAGCATGCATGTTTGCTATTATCATCGTCGTCTTAGATTTCTTAGTCGTCGTCGTCGTCGTCGTCGTCATCAATCTGTTTAAAGCTTAAAGTAACTGAGCATCGCTGTGGTTGGTTGAACACTGACTGGGCAGCGATGTGCAACGGGGATATTTCGTCTTGGTCTTTTGCATCGGGTCTAGAACCAACTTCAAGCAAAGTCTTCAGAATCTGAAAATGAATCGACACGCGTTGTATTGTATTGCATTGTATTGCATTGTATTGTATCTGTAAATTTATAAAGCGCCAATATTAATGCACACAAATCATAAGCAATCTGAGTGCGACAGACGCAGAGAAGAAAAAGTAGTTTTGAGACAGCGGAAACATGTAATAATTGAGTAGCAGTAGGGCCTATAATAATTATAATCCTGCATTTTGGAATCATCTCTTTCGATTGACACGTTCGTCATTTCACTGCTACTCAATTTACTGGCACCTTCGTGTACAAAAGCTGGAATTTTGGTCAAAGTTCGTGGAACAATGAGATCAGGTATGTTGACGAAGGGAGGACGGGGAAGTTGACACGCGGATATGATTTCACGAAGATGATTATTTGGGCGTTAGGCCAGTCTGAATAAGATCGGTGAATTAAAATGCATGACATCCTTGTCTGGGTTTTTTTAATCCGAAACCAGAGCGACGACATGTTGCACCTAATAACTAGTAATTAGTTGTGATCCTATGGGTCAGTCAGTTGGTCAGTCAGTGAGTAAGTTAGACAGTCTGTCAGTTAGTAAGTAAGTTAGATAGTCAGTCACTCAGTCAGTCAGTCAGTCAGTCAATCAGTCAGCCACTCAGTCAGTCAGCCATTCACTCAGTCAGATAGTCAGCCATTCAGTAAGTCAATCAGTCAGTCAGTAACGTTGTCATGGATTGGGTAAGTACAACGGCCGACAAGATACAGACGCTTGCTCCTGCATTAAGCACGCCATAATAGTAGGAAGCCCCATCGTTAATAATAATATTGTCTCCAAACAAACCTGGTTTCCTTCTCACCTGTTCATCCCCGGTGAAGGCTGCATAGTGTAGAACGGTCTGATCATTCTTATCCGTATAACCGAGTACATTACGACCTCCGTTCTGAAGTGAACACAAATCATACATTCATTCATTCATTCATTCATTCATTTCAGACATTTATATAGCGCCTCTTCTACATAATTATTACACATTCAACCTGATTTCTGTAGCGCCTCAAATATCGTAACTCATTTTTCCTGGAATAACAGAAGTGCTAAAGAGTACGTACTACATGTACATGTACTTAGTAGGCATGGTTGTATTTCAGTGGAAAAGTGCTCAAGATGGTCCTACTGGTAGAATATATCCTGCTTCAAATGTAATATCCGACGGTAAGACCAACTATAACACACTGGTCGATTATGTCAGAAAATGATAGCATGCAATGAATATTAATATTGTTATCATCATCATCATCAGTATCATTGTCGCTATAATATTGATGATTATTGTTAATATTATTACCAGTATTATTGTTGTTGTTATTGTTGTTGTTGTTGTTGTCGTTGTCATTACTATTGGTAACTATTTTAGGCGACATGTGATATATTAAACCTACCTTAAGCAGAGTAAGCAGTGTCTCATAGTGGCTGAATTCGACCGTCCAATGTAGAGCCGTCTTCAGCTCTATATCCAACTCAGCCACCTGAGCTCCGTTGCTCAGCAGAAACTCAGCTGCCTCCGTTTGACCTTTCCAGCAAGCGCAGTGCAGTGGCGACATGCTCTTCTTGTCCTTGGCATTCAGGTTTCCGCCCTGGAAAAAAACGAAGAAAGAGAATATCCTTTTAAAGGCCGTTGCTCCTACCTTTTGTCTCAAGAAATTACCTCCATTGTCTTATAAATTACCTCCATTGTCTCTATAAATTACCGCCATTGTCTCAAGAAATTACATCCATTGTCTCAAGAAATTACTTCCATTGTTAAAAGTCATTTTCAAGTCTGTTACTTCCATGAATGTCAGTTCAGGTGTTATTTACAATGTCCTGGTCTGTCGTTGCTTTTCTTTCCTTTGAATCGTGCATGTTTGCTGCAGTTGTGTTGCATTCTGTAAACTCGCATTCTATACTTCAACTACTCATGACCAAGCCAGAGGAGTCTTCGTTGAATTATTTTGGAAATAATAGCAAATAGTAACTTAGAAAAAAAGTAACTTCAGAATATTGACGATGAGACTACTAACCCGTTTGACTAGAAATTCCAATATCTCGACCTTGTTGTACAGCGCGGCCCTGAAAAATAATTCAGGATAAAATTCGTAAATATAGGACCCATAATAAGATTCAAAATCACACTCTTAATCGAAACTCTGACTATAAAGTTATTAAAATTTATTACTAAGTTTTATCAAAGTCCTCTCACGCTGATCATAATTATAACCTTTGCTCTCATCAAACTGTGATTGAAAATCAAAGCCATAGTCACAATCATTTGGCTCTATCAGGATCATGAATACTTGCAATTATTGTAATCATTATAATCATAGTTTAAAAACTAATCACAATCTCAACTCAATGATAATCACAATTCAATTACAATTACAATGACAATCAGGGCCGGATTTACATGTAATCCAACTAAGCAACTGCTTAGGGCCTCCGGAATCTGGGGCCTCCAAAAGTGAGCTAAAGAAAAAAATTCAGTGGCTCATAAATTATAAATTTACAACATAAATATTGACAATTTGTACAGGATAGAAAATATAAATAACATGAAACATTCAATTTTGATTCAGTTATAACAATTTTAGGCCTATATACTTTTAGTTAATTGGATGTTAGCCATGTGACCCCTAATGTCCTTCAACTTAGAAAAAGTCGCTCTGAAGTAAAAAAAAGGCTGGGAAGTGGGAACCACTGCGTTAGAGATTATTGGCGTAATATGCATTAGGAATATACTTAGATCTAGCAATATGCATTTTGTCTGTTTTTATCCTTAAGTGGGCCTCATAATTGAAATTGCGTAGGGCCTCACTCTGATCAAATCCGGCCTTGATGGATGACAATCACAACAGTAATCATTGTCACGGTAACAGTCAGGGCAGAGTGTAAAGATTATAAGCATTGATTTCAAAGATTATGATTAGACCAATAATTGGATCCGGACGATTAAAATGGTCAGGATGATAAGACCAACCAAGAACACTGGTGTACAAGTGTATCATCATCGTCATTGTCATCATCATCGTCAAGAACATCATCACCAGGCGTCATCGTCATCGGCATCATCATCATCATCATCATCATCATCATCATCATCATCATCATCATCATCATCATCATCATCATTCGTCGTCGTCATTATCATCATCATCATCATCATCATCATCATCATCATCATCATCACAACTACAAAGTTTTATCGTTATTAAGCAGTTATACTAGACAGAGAATAAAAAGAAGAAGAGATTATTTGATTGGTGGGTTACTTGTGCATGGGAGTCAGCTGTTCGATGTCTTGGCTGTCAATGTTGGCTCCGTTGTAAACAAGAACTTTCGCGATGTCTAGGAATCCACAGGTGGCCGCCAGGTGAAGGGCAGTTGACAAATTGTGCTGCAAATCATCATATCATCAATCAACACCATTAACTTGAGGACATTTACGTAGTGCCTTTAAAATATTCAGAGACAGAATTAGGCCTAATTCTATTAACAACCGAAATAATAATTATCATGGTAAATTATTCCAAATACGACGACATCATAGACAATTATATACACATAGACATTTAACTATTTTTCACAGCACAAAAATGCTTGTTGCAGCTGCGCAAATTCATCTATAGGCTAACCGTCAGTTTCGTGTAGCCCACCCTAAACAAAACCTGCTGCACACATCATCTACGATTTCTGTGAAGGGTAAGAACGATGACGTACCTTTTGGCAGTTGACGTTTGCTCCGTGGCTCAGCAGTACATTAACGACCTGAAGTAAAATGAACACAAAACGAATCTAAATAGCATCGTGGGTTACAGATCGACTGAATGAATTATTTTCTGTTTGAATGTTTTAAAAGCACGTCTGACTGGCTGGGCGTGGCTACTTAACTGGATTTATTTACTAAATACACGCCTACACTCTTATAAACACACGTGCGTGCAAGGCATGAGGGTCGAGCGGTTGTAGATTTTCACCAAGAAAATGGCTCGTGTCCAGTGTTTTTCCTCCGGAAATTCTACGTTGGGATCTGTTCACTATAGAGAAGGATTCATTACTGGTATGCTTTATGCCTGCACTAATTCACGCGTGTTTTAACTTATCTACTCAGTAATGTAACTAAGCTTATGCTTTAGCATTGCTTCCACTTTTATTTCACATTATATTTTCATGTTTGATCGTGCGTTTGGTGATGTAGTAAAGGCCATTAGTTCGCGCTATAATAGAGGTCTTTGGATGCTCTGCATTAAAGCGGCGCTACAACAATGGGTTTGGATTATATAGATTTTTCTAGTGGACCAGAGCGGATGAGATCAGTTTGGAATTAACTAAACCAGAATAAGATTAGATTAGAATAGATTGAATTAAATCAGATTAGATTAGATTAGATTAGATCATGCTAGACTATTATATATGTACTTGTAGTAAATTGAACTGGATTTGATTGCATAGACTAATATAAGATTGGACTCACAATCGAATGAGATTGCATTAGATAAGCGTTAATTATTGTTTGGAGGGCCTTTCACCTGGAAATGCCCTTGACGTGATTGACCTCTCCTACCCCCGGAAAGTACAAGGCTGTATGTGTTAATCAAATGTAAACGCGAAATTACCTCGAGGCTTCCGTTTTGAACCGCCAGATGGAGAGCTGTGTTTCCCTCTTTGTCAGATGCCCGGATGTAAGCGATCTCGTTCTCTGGTCCATGACGCTGAGCTATTGAAAACATTTTGCAATATGCAGCATATTGTATGTGTGTGGGTCTGTGCGTCTGTGTGTATGTGCGTATGTGTGTATGCGTGTATGCGTGTAGGTCTCTATGCATGTATGTATGTATGTAAGCTTATGTATGTATGTATGTATGTATGTATGTATGTATGTATGTATGTATGTATGTATGTATGTATGTATGTATGTATGTATGTATGTATGTATGTATGTATGTATGTATGTATGTATGTATGTATGTATGTATGTATGTATGTATGTATGTATGTATGTATGTATGTATGTATGTATGTATGTATGTATGTATGTATGTATGTATGTATGTATATATATATGTGTATGTATGTATGTTTGTATGTTTGTTTGTATATATAAAAGTATGTGGTTATAATGTATGTATGTGTCTATGCACAAATATATTACATACATGTCGTTAACACTTCGACACCCTTTAATGTGTCGAAGGCTTAATTACATATAAGTTGATATATTTTGTTTAATTGAGTTGATTGACTATAACTCTTTACTTGCTTACATACTAAACAGCAGAAGCGCTTCTTGAATTTTATAGATCGATCGCTGGATCAAATGTACCTGCTTTGAGGAGGACCTTCGCGACCTGAGTGTGACCCTCGGCTGACGCCCACATCAAGGCCGTCATGTCATTGATGTCCCTTCGCTCGATGTCAGCTCCACGGAATATCTGAGGACAAATGATTAACAGCGCAGTCAAGTCGACACAAATCCAATCTAATCGAATCTAATCTAAATTGATATAAATATTTTTGCATCCATTCATTTTCAGCTTCATTCCAATCTATTACATTCTATTCCATTCCATGTTATTCCATCGTATTTTTATTCCATGCCATTCCATTTTCATTAAGTTCAATTCTATTGTCTTCAACTTCACTTTTGTCTCAAATTATTTTCAATTCTACTTTATTTGCATTCTGCACTCTGCAGCCTGCAATTTCATTCCATTTTATTACGTTCTATTTTATAATCATCGATAACATCATCCAGGGCGGGGGAATCGCTGCTGCGATGCGTTTTAGAAAATGTTTCTTTTCATTTAC
>OX243816.1:41702676-41807150 GCA_945859605.1 Lumbricus rubellus | reverse complement strand
GCTTGTTATTTTACATTGCGACTATGAAGCTTTTCGTTTATAATCTAATAAATAAAATGGATCAAACATTTGTAATTAAAATGCATTATAATAACACACCTTAAACACACCATAACAGTCAATGAATTGTTTTTTTGCGTTGGCATTAATGTAGAATGTGCAATTGCATGGTGCCTTGTTGTTTTCGACTGCATTGAGTCTCTGTGTGGATTTTTCAGCAGTGATTAAAAATTGACAAAACTTCTCTACATTACAGCACCATATTTACTGAAGCGGCTCGTTTGTTTCGACTTTGGAATAGATTTTGCATCATGGCTCTCCTGCATAATTATTGTAAAGGTCAAAAGAGCAATAATAATATATAGTCTACTTCTTCAAAGCACCTCAAGAATTAAGACGTTTTATTGACACCAATTAACCATCACAGCATCATTATTCAAATACTATCGTATTACGATCAACTATTAATTATGCACACTCAACTATAGACGCTAACGTGGAGCCTATACCAAACGAATGCAATTAAATCTAACAGTATCTGGGAGGAATGGAGGAGCTGCAATGCCCGATGTGCAGAATTGCATGAAGACGACTGGTGATGTATCTGACTCAAGAAAAAGAAACGAGGCGCCTAAAGGGAGAGAAGAATTTTGTCGTCAAGCGGTCATAGGTCAAACGTGATAAAACCAGTTCATTCAAGTTGATACTATAATAGTTTTAAACAGTATTTTATCCAACTCTGAATGCCTTAATTTAAAACACGTTAACATGATAATACTGTATCTCGCTGATGCAGTTACTTCGGCCAAAGCCTATATACTGTAGACAGCCTTTTATTGTTCAAACTCGTATGCATTGTAAATGTGCTTACATTGCAACAATTGTATATGGCTACTGTGAGCATGTAGCATATTCCCCTATCCTGACTCCTCCACATCCCCCTACGGTCCTACCCTACGTCGTTTCAGCTCTACATTTGAGTAGATTCAAATAGTCATTTCATACGTCCGTCCGTCTGTATATCTGTCTGTCTGTCTGTCTGTCTGTCTGTCTGTCTGTCTGTCTATCTATCCATCTATACCTACCTTCCTACCCATCTATCACTCACTCGTGTCTTTTACTCCAATTTAACTGCCACCAACACAGGAAGGCCATTTACAACGTGCTATCCAGACAGACAGCGGGGGACAGACAGAGAGACAAGCAGTAGACAATATCTACTAATCTAATCTAATCTAAGAACTTCTGTTGCGCCAGGATGATCATGTCCAAGGCATCAGTCTATATTTGGCCAATCTGCAAGATCGATTCTATAATTTAGTAATATAGCATAGTGACACAATGTTATACGTGTATAATAGTGAAATAGCGTCCGTGGCGCCCGCTAGCGAATGGCTAAGGCCTTACAAAATAGGAGAACACAATGAAGAACGTTCAAGAAATGATACGTGATAACTAAACTAAATAAACCATGCACTCGCAAGGAGTATTATGATCACATGACACGTGGTGACAATAACGACTAATTCTAAGTAAGTTATAATACGCAATGCTCTGCTTTCCATTAGTCGTGCAATAGCGATCAACGTTAGGTTTAGAAGCGGTAAGAATAATTATATTGAATTAGCAGCAATAATATTATTATTGTCGGCCCCGTAACCCACCCCCCATCCGTTACATCTTTATGTGTTACCTGCACACACACACGTGTTCTGATCTGTTGAGGTCAATGAGTGAGTGATCTCTTCAGTGCTAATCCATGTGATCTTTCCATTGACAATGTGATTTGCAATTTATAAACTGTATGTAAATTGGATTGTTACACAAATAAACATGTTTTTTAATGTGCACTTTTACACAAAATGTGTAAGAATTCTAAATGGATTTATGCAGCTGTAGATTGTAGAAGCAATTCTGTGAAGTTAAAACTAGCTTTTGAAAAGGCTCCGATTTGGAGTAATTGTTCCATGAAGGATGGAAAGGGAAAGAAGGGGTTTGCAGTTCTAAAAATTCGTTTTAAAAGCCCTGCAGCTAAAATAATGATCGATTGATTAATTGATTGATTAATCTATTGATTAATCGATTGATTAATTGATTGAATAATTGATTGATTAATTGAATAAATAATTAATTGACTGATTGATTGATTGATTGATTAATTGATTGAGCAATAATGGTAAATAAGTCAATGTTAAAAATACATGTAGGAGACGCTTATTCGCCTAAAGGTTTCTGCCCTGCGTCAGATATTGCTAGAAAAATGCCATTATTAAAGGTCCATAATTTTTTCGTATAATACTGGCGATCGATCGTCTCAATCGTTGCAAGTCGTTTACGGTTGTTACTAGAAAGTCACCCTTCATCTTCACCTTTGCCCAGCCGATCACCGATCGCTATCAGCCGACGGCGGCGATAAGCGGGCACATACATGACCAGGCAGGTGCGTCGCGGCAAGACTCGTCCCTTACACGGTGCACCTGTCAAGGTACACCTACTCTCACTCACTCTCACTCTCTCTCGCTCTCGTCCCTTGGGCGCCGTCGATGACGGGCTAGCCGTTATCTGCCGAAAGCCGAGCCTAACCATCGACACTCGATCGTTGATCACCGGACTTTGTCACTTGGCCGTCGCGCTGTTATAACCGTTACCGATTTTACCTTCTTGATCGCAATCGTTCGTTACTTGTTGGCACGACAGAAAAAAAAAGAAAGAGAACATCGGAATATCTTTAAATTGTTGGGGAAAGTGTGGCGTAAATCTAGAGCCTAGAAGTAGGTTGTCTAGCGTGTAAGAGAGATATTCTGGATTGTCTTTCTCGGTTGGCTTGTTCTCGGTCAGTTTCGAAACACTTCAGGTAGACTGCTGCCTTTTCTAACCGGTAGAGTAAATGTCATACTGTTAATGACTTCAGAAGGCTGTAGGCTGTAGACGTTCTTCAGCGAAATCTGTCTGTGGTATTGTGTAGAAAAATCAAAGGTAGAAAATCAAAATCAAGAGCAAAGAGCTACATGCACGGTAGAGTAATGAGTCGTAAGGGTGTCACGTCGCAGGAGTTCTTAATAATTATGAGAATAAAACGTCAGTCATCATTCTGTGGTCTCTTTGGGCTGTACCGCATTAGCTGGAACATTGGTTCTAGGCATTGTAGCCAATAGGTGCCAGATCTAACTCTTCCAGCTTATGCAGTAGCCCCAGTCTGCTGGACACGGATTGGGACCAGTCGTTGATTCCTGTGCAATCTACATCTACAAATGTCTGACAAACGTTGAGTGGGGTTATGGAACTGTGAACTGTAAAGCAGGTGTTTGAATAATTACGACCAATTAATCTTAGGCATCGATATCTAAATGTGGATGCTAAATTGAAAGATTCAGTACTTTCGTCGTGGTTCTGTCAAGATGGAGTTGCTTAGGTGGGTAAAAAGAGAGAATCAGATTAAGTCAAGATATAAAGAGCAAAGGAGGCAGTTTAATAGAATTAAATAGAGGACATGAATGCGTTTGATGTTGGTTGTATGTTTCTGGACATTTAAATAGAGGTAGTGGTGGTGGTGGTAGTGGTGGTGATGATGATGATGGTGGTGGTGCATGGTGGTGATGATGGTGGTGGTGGTGGGCTAGGAACTATTTTCTTAGCCTCGACATATGAAGTCAGTGACCAAACTACCTTTTACTCCTGGTCCTGCAAATTTTCTAATATTTTAATCCTTATTTTCTTTCTCATATTTTACAGGTTCCCTATGAGTCTTCTGTCTTTCATGCAGTCCAACCGGAATTTTTCAGTGCCTGCATTAAATGTTTTCCAATCATCTAAAGCTCATGCTTCTCTGACGTAATCATGAATTCAACAATAGACGATTGCAGGATGGGTCAACTACACAGTGAAAGAGAATGTAGCATTTAGAATCATAGATCTATGTGAAAGGTATTTTTACACTACAATAGAGAATGGTTGTTTTATGATCTTAATTCAACTCTTTACTGACCGAGGGTATTGGATCCCACACCATTCACTGCAATTTGGTTGTTAAAGGGTTAAAGCGATGCATACTGTTTGGAAGAAGAAGAAGATGTCGGTCTGTGTTGGAGTGGAGAGAGATCCATCTCATGAAACCTAACAAAGCGTGAGATTCAACTCCTCCAACTTCAGTCAGACCGACAAACAACACTAGAGGTTAACAGCGCTCGTGAATAAGCTGGGGCCCACACTTTGCCTTCGAGTGGCTCTTCAGAAGTTTTGCAGTTTGCGATTGCGATTACGCGAACGAACTATTAGACGGGGAGACAAGAAGGGTGACCCAGGAAAAACTGACGACAAGCAAATCTCTACATGAACTTAATCCATACACTTTGTAGAAAGTCCTGGTGAAGATACACAGAGATCGGACGACAATTAATATACAGGGTGGACCAAAAAAGACGCCTCCGAGGTTTTTGCCAATATAGACAAGGCTTGGAATCTGAAAATGACACTGCTAGAAGCAAATCATGTAAAACATTTGCTAACAGGCGTTTTTATACTAATTTGACCCTGCTGAAAACAAAAATCGCGGTTAGCAAGCTGGAATTTTTTTAATTGCATGGGAAAACAAGATGGCGGACAAATAGGCGATCAGTTGCTTCACATGGCTATAAGTTAAGTATTGTATGTGATAGGAACACGATTTAAGATTCTAAATTAAGATTACAGGTTTCAAGGAATGCAATGGAACCAAAAACACACAAGAAGCACTGCAAAGAAAATCAAAATGGCGGACAAAATGGCGGCCAGAAGCTAAAACGGCTATAAGTGAATTTATGTATGCAATGGAAACATGATTTCAGAGCCTAAATCAACATTTTAGAGGTCAAGGAATGCAATGGAACTAAAAACACACAAGCAGCGCTCCAAATAAAACAAAATGGCGGACAAAATGGCGGTCATAATCTTAAAAGGCTACCATTACAGTGTGGAAATAGTCCCACCTCAAACAAATTTGTTAAGTGTTGATTATATTATTGAAGTCTCAGCCTACTCTCATAAGCACTGAAAAGTACAGGTATTTTGTTAAGATGACTCCTTAAAATGCTACCATTGCAATGCGGACATTCAAAAAGTTTCTGATGAGGCTCTGAAAAAGTACAGGTATTTTGTTAAGATGACACCTTAAGATGCTACCATTGCAATTTCCTCTGTAAACTACTGTGCGTTTGCTGGTGGTCAAATAAAGAATATTCGGTAAACACGCACACTGCGTGCCCGTACTCCAAGCAACATGGCTGCCAACGAATGCAATAAAATTAGAGCGCGACCAATGGACGACATTAAACATGCATCCCAACATGCAAAGCGTGAGGGTCGGTTAGGGCTCAGGTTAGGCGCCGTGAGGGTTGTTTGGGGTTAGTTTTAGGGTTAGTGCAGTCATTCTGCTGAAATTGAAGCTGAATTGCATTCGTTGGCAGCCATAATTATTGTTTGGAGTACGGGCAAGCAGAGTGCGTGTTTACCAAGACTTGGTCTAGAAGTTCACATAAAGACACTACTCGGCCGTGAAAACGTGCAAATCATTCAATTGTACCACCATAACCGGAAAAAAATTACCGAAGAAGGCTTAGTATTGATTTTCGGATAATAACTAATAACTATACCATGTTTGAATTGTTTTAAAACTCTTGAAACACATAAATAGAATAATAATTATTAAGATCGACGTTTATTTACAACTGAGAGACAGCATGCTTGCTACTGAATATTCATAAAGTGGTGTTTAATTAATGACGAAATTGTGACGTTTACTATTGAATATTCAAACTACGGCGATTTACTAACGGTGAAATGGTACGCTTTCTACTGAATATTTATAAAGCTGTGATTGATTAATGCTCTACCGCTAAAAACATAGTTCTCTACTAATTTGCTTCCTAAAAAGATGCAAATTGATCGTGAACTGTGTATCTATTTTTGCAACATCTACGAACAAATATGTACATGAAAAAGTCAAATGTAGCTTGTCGCCAGTTTTTCGGAGGTCTTACAGTGAGAATATTTTTAACGCTCGGTCTATATGATGATACTTATTGATTGACCCTATGTTATCTTGCAATGGTCACAAGATTTGATCGACCCAGTTTTATCTTACATGGGCAAGACCATGCACTAGCATACATAAAGGGCATGCAGTGTTGCGACGTCATTTTCTTAGTTTCGGCATACCAGAGCTGTTTACCATTCATGCCCCGTAAAGTTTTTCCGGAAATAGTATTTTATTAATGTGAAATTTAAATTTAACTATGTAAATGTAACGCAATACTATGCAATACAATGCAATAGAGGAAAATACAATGCAATAGAGTACAATACAATGCATTAAAATGTGATACAGTAATTATGGAATTAATATGGCTGCTTGTCAAGACTTAGTGCTTGACGATTGAGAGCCACTTTAAGATTTTCATATCAGAGCATGAAGATTGAGAACTGATTATAATCCTTGCAGGGCAGAAATTCAGTTCGAGATTTCTACTCAGCGTCGTTCAGACAGTTACTAGATAAGATTACATTCCTTAGAAATAATCTCGGGTTTGAAACGTGAACTTTGGCTCAAGAGACCAGTTTTTTAAAGCCTTCTCTCTTCAGCTATTCAATCTCACCTTCTTTCGCCAAAGAGTCACCATACCAGCTTTCAGATTCAATATAATAATAAAAGCCGATGTATTATACAGAATAACATTATCAGTGTCTAGACATGTCCAGTCAGAAGACGGGGCTAGTCTCAAGTCCCGACGGTGACGTGGCGCAGGCAAGAACGTACTCGACGGCCGGATCGACTTTACTCGAGTATAAGTCGCGTGGACTGTTTGAAGAGCTCTCCGTGTATTGAGAGAAGGCCGTGCCGCTCGGTGATAGAACGGGTTGACAGCGTGACGATGTGGTGGCCCTGCTCTGGCTGAAGATCAACGTCTTTGTAAGGTCTGAGCCACGACAGTAGATCGGTTCCTGCAGACGAAGACTTGAGCTGCAATTCATCTGGCAGAGTTCGATCGTCGGCCGACCAAAGTCGCACGATTGCTCGGAGAGAATCGTCTGGCACAAACATGGCGTCTCACGGCCGCCTCCTCCTCCTCCTGTTCCTTGCTGCAGGGTCGGTGACGTCAGGCTGGGCGTGTACGTCACTTCGTTGTAACAGCCGTCGTGATTGGTCGGCGACATGGCTGATACGTCACCGGCTGACGTGAACTGCGGATGCCAGTCACCGTGCTTCGGATTGGCTGGACGGCTCAGCTCGAGGATGGTACGATGCCTGTCATTGGATGAATGTCACGTGCTGGAAATGTCGTTGTGTTAACTCAAAAAATATCATAACTGTTTAGTATGTTTGCCTTTAAAATAATGTGAGGATATTTCAATTAGTAGTGCACTGTACGAGGTTTAAAACTAAATCAATCGCAATTTATATAAAGCCCAATCGATATCTCCACTCAGAGACGATGTAGGCTGATTCTCAAATTTACAGCCTAATGATTACCAACACACTATTTGGCCCTTTCTGCAGTCATGATTAGCCATTACTTTAAAAAATTCGTTTCTCCATTTCTATAGCAACACTTCAATTTCTCGCTACTCAGAGGCACTCTTACTCTCGACTTCAGCGCGGACACCCCATCGGAGTTTCACGCCGAAGCGCACGAGCAATATTGCAAGTGATGGACTTTGTCTCTATACGCGGTCGCTTGAGGGTGGATTCGAACATGGAACCCCTCCGGTTCCAAAGCACCGAACACCGCCACTACACCACCGCGCCCCACATTACTAGTTGTGCTGTGCAGAGGGGTGGGGGCATGACCTGAGTTGAGTGGTGAGCATATACGTTTAAAATATGTGTTTTACCTGTGAAGAACGATGAGACCAATGGTCAGGATGATTGCTCCAGTCACGAAAGCCAAACAGATGACGACCGAAATGAACAGACCTAAACAGACACACATCATCAATTCATTCATTCATCAATTCATTCATTCATTCATTCATCAATTCATTCATTCATTCATTCATTCACTTATTCCTTCATTCATCAATTCATTCATTCATTCATCAATTCATTCATTCATTCATCAATTCATTCATTCATTCATCAATTCATTCATCAATTCATTCATTCATTCATTCATCAATTCATTCATTCATCAATTCATTAATTAATTAATTAATTAATTCATTCATTCATTCATTCATTCATTCACTCGTCAATTCATTCATTCAAGCATTTATATAGCACCTGTTTAAGGTAGCTACTCATAGGTGCTCCCAACCGCAGCGCTGTCAAAAATAACAGTTTTTAAGTACTCAAAGCGCCGGTGATTAAATGTTCTCTGTGACGGGGAGTTTGTGGGTCAGTGGGAATTGCGAAGATTAACATTACATAAAATTATATACCTAACACAATAAGAACGTACTGCGTTCATGCAATGTGGGTTAAACTATAAGGCCATTCAATATCAGGTAAAGTCAGACAGAGCAAATCGAGGCTGAGGCATAGGGTATTAGGGTATAATATGGTAGAGTAGGATAATTAGGGTACAATTCGAGTTTACATAAGGAAAGGCAACGTACACTACCTGGTGCGTTTGTCCCGTCGTCGACAACGTTTTCAGTTATTGCAGCACCCGACCCAACTGAAACACAAATAACACTACTAATTATATATAATAGTAGTAGCTTTGTCAACTATAGTAGCCTAAGAACAGCTGTAGTAGCAGTAGAAGTAGCAGTAGTAGTAGCATTAGCAGCAGCAGTAGCAGTAGCAATAGTAGTAGTTATAGTTGTTGTGTTTGTGGTAGTAGCAACAGTGTTAATAATAGCAGCAGTGGTGGCAGTGCATGGGGCAGCAGCTGTGGTATATTATTTTTATTTTTTATTTTTTCGCCCGAGGTAGTAAGGATCCCTCGGGCTGTAAAAGAAGATTAAAATCAGTTTATTGGTTCTCGTCTCCAACGTCGTGCTCAAAAGTGCCTCTAAATGCAACGCCATTGAACCGTTGCGTGCAAACTGACAAACGCTGTTCTTATTATTATTATTATTATTATTATTATTATTATTATTATTATTATTATTAATATTATTATTATTATTATTATTGTTAGTATTATTATATAATTGAGTTTTATAAGGAGCACATTCAAGGTAAACTGCTCAGAAGAGCACCCAGTCCAACCGCCGCTAAATTGGACAGTTTAAAATTCTAATGGAAAAGAATATTAGTAATTCAATATTTACTTTTTCTAATTTGTCATATTTAATTACTTTGAATATTGTTTAACACAACATGGTCATCATAAATATTATACCTGCTGCATCTCAAAACTAACGTAAAAATCTCTCAAAGCTTAATTCATGTTAAAGTCTAATTGTGACAATATTATGAGCTGCTAATTAGAGTCCAAAGCATCACATCCGACCTGCGAACACTATACAACGTCTATTACGTATAGGATGGTCAAAATCTCGCAAAACCATCGATTTAGCGAATTAGTTGAAAGACGAGAAGGTCGATAGAAACGGAGTCTCATCTCTTGATTCAATTCATTCATATATTATAAAAGTCCATTGATAGAAACCATTGAGTCCACCAGCTGCATGGCATACTAAGAACAGAAATGCATCAAAGGTACGGACCTACACATTCACCAGACTTACACAATACACAGACACCAGCGTTTTGATCGGTCATCCATCAAAGGGAAATTTCACAGGACAATAAACGTAGGAACTTCACGATTGGTATTGGAAGTGGGGTCCGTCTTCGTGATATTCCGGTTTTTTTCTCGGCAGATGATCAATCACTCGACGGAGGAATCGGTCAATTTAGTCGTTACACGGCGGTTCGCTCCGGAATCTTTCGTTTTTCTCCGGTTCTTCCATGACTCCGGTGGTAATCCGCGAATCATCCACGCACCTTTACCAGCTGTTAACCTCTAACATCGTGTTACCATGGCAGCTGTTTCATGCGTACGATGTGTTTAATTCTCCATAGAGAACGGTTGGCATGACAGTCCACCACCCTCCTCTGTATAGATCTACGTCTTGTCAGACTACAGACAACTGAGCTGATCCTGCCGCTGTCACTTTGAACGATTGATTGCAAAAGGTTCGAACAAGAGACGCATAAGAAAGCAGGATGGAGCCGTTGAGATTCAAGACCCTGTGGGACGCGTTCACATTGCGTTTTCTGTACACCATTCATAGAGAGGAGAAGCGATTGAAATACATTGTCACTTGACGTATTGTGAACTGATTTGAATATCGCCTTTGCTGGTATAACGCCTTTGAAGCAATTACTATTATTATTAGTAGTAGGAAAGACTTTACCGTTGCCTATACTCATTTGTATTAGACCTATGCATTGGCATTAACAAAGGACAATTGCCAGTGTACCTATCGTCTATGAAAACAACTCATCTCGAGCAAATCTACTTTCGCGATCTGCCGTCAGACCTCAATGATCAACAGGCGATCATTAGTTCAGAATTCCGCCCTAGGTTATGTGTCCAAGTAACTGGGTTCATCTACACACGCATCTATGCGCAATATATCAGGTCTTGTAACGCTCGGGACTTTACCGTAAACAAATGCTATGATTGTAGACTAATTTACCATAATTATGAGGTCTGAGCAGAAAAACTCTAAGCTTATTATTTTATTTGACCATCTGAACACAGATACTGCATGCAGTAGCCTAATACTAGTAGTTGCAGTTTAACGTCACTCTGTGATTACAAAGATCATTAGCGACGCCCTCTTCCTTTATTCAGGCTCTGGATTGGCACTTGCAGAGTGCAACCAGTGGCAAAGTTCCACACGATATAATTAATTATCACGTGGCAATATAATTATATAATAATAAAACTGGATTAATTTACCATCTGGGCAGTAGCCGATGTCTCCCGCCCATTCGTTGTTTCGACAGAACATCCGGTAGGTGGGACCACCGTTCTGGCAGACGACATCGGCAATCATATCGTGACGTCGAGTCCACGAGTTCGACGGTGTCTCGAAGTCCGCACAACCGACGACTAGACATGACAATGATGACACGAGGATGACGTCATCCAAATCTCAAGCGAATAGGCGCACGTCAAATGCAGTTTAATCTCGTCTTATCCATTCTGATATAAACTAAGCTAATTTAATCCGATCAAAATAATCTGATTTAAAGTATTATTTTCTATTGCATTCCGTTCTATTCTATTCTGCTCAATACTTCTTTTGTTCTGCTATGTTCCGTCCCATTCTGCCTTGATCTGTTAGGTCTTTCCCATTCTGCTTTGTTCTATTCTATTCTGTTCCATTCTGCTTTGTTCTATTCTATTCTGCTCAATACTTCTTTTGTTCTGCTATGTTCCGTCCCATTCTGCCTTGATCTGTTAGGTCTTTCCCATTCTGCTTTGTTCTATTCTATTCTGTTCCATTCTGCTTTGTTCTATTCTATTCTGCTCAATACTTCTTTTGTTCTGCTATGTTCCGTCCCATTCTGCCTTGATCTGTTAGGTCTTTCCCATTCTGCTTTGTTCTATTCTATTCTGTTCCATTCTGCTTTGTTCTATTCTATTCTGCTCAATACTTCTTTTGTTCTGCTATGTTCCGTCCCATTCTGCCTTGATCTGTTAGGTCTTTCCCATTCTGCTTTGTTCTATTCTATTCTGTTCCATTCTGCTTTGTTCTATTCTATTCTGCTCAATACTTCTTTTGTTCTGCTATGTTCCGTCCCATTCTGCCTTGATCTGTTAGGTCTTTCCCATTCTGCTTTGTTCTATTCTATTCTGTTCCATTCTGCTTTGTTCTATTCTATTCTGCTCAATACTTCTTTTGTTCTGCTATGTTCCGTCCCATTCTGCCTTGATCTGTTAGGTCTTTCCCATTCTGCTTTGTTCTATTCTATTCTGTTCCATTCTGCTTTGTTCTATTCTATTCTGCTCAATACTTCTTTTGTTCTGCTATGTTCCGTCCCATTCTGCCTTGATCTGTTAGGTCTTTCCCATTCTGCTTTGTTCTATTCTATTCTGTTCCATTCTGCTTTGTTCTATTCTATTCTGCTCAATACTTCTTTTGTTCTGCTATGTTCCGTCCCATTCTGCCTTGATCTGTTAGGTCTTTCCCATTCTGCTTTGTTCTATTCTATTCTGTTCCATTCTGCTTTGTTCTATTCTATTCTGCTCAATACTTCTTTTGTTCTGCTATGTTCCGTCCCATTCTGCCTTGATCTGTTAGGTCTTTCCCATTCTGCTTTGTTCTATTCTATTCTGTTCCATTCTGCTTTGTTCTATTCTATTCTGCTCAATACTTCTTTTGTTCTGCTTTGTTCCGTCCCATTCTGCCTTGATCTGTTAGGTCTTTCCCATTCTGCTTTGTTCTATTCTATTCTGTTCCATTCTGCTTTGTTCTATTCTATTCTGCTCAATACTTCTTTTGTTCTGCTATGTTCCGTCCCATTCTGCCTTGATCTGTTAGGTCTTTCCCATTCTGCTTTGTTCTATTCTATTCTGTTCCATTCTGCTTTGTTCTATTCTATTCTGCTCAATACTTCTTTTGTTCTGCTATGTTCCGTCCCATTCTGCCTTGATCTGTTAGGTCTTTCCCATTCTGCTTTGTTCTATTCTATTCTGTTCCATTCTGCTTTGTTCTATTCTATTCTGCTCAATACTTCTTTTGTTCTGCTATGTTCCGTCCCATTCTGCCTTGATCTGTTAGGTCTTTCCCATTCTGCTTTGTTCTATTCTATTCTGTTCCATTCTGCTTTGTTCTATTCTATTCTGCTCAATACTTCTTTTGTTCTGCTATGTTCCGTCCCATTCTGCCTTGATCTGTTAGGTCTTTCCCATTCTGCTTTGTTCTATTCTATTCTGTTCCATTCTGCTTTGTTCTATTCTATTCTGCTCAATACTTCTTTTGTTCTGCTATGTTCCGTCCCATTCTGCCTTGATCTGTTAGGTCTTTCCCATTCTGCTTTGTTCTATTCTATTCTGTTCCATTCTGCTTTGTTCTATTCTATTCTGCTCGATTCTGGTGTACTTTATCACATTCTGTAAAATTCTGATACATTCTATTCGATAAATTAATCGTCCTTACAATTCTGATAAAAAATTATATACAATCTGCTCTACTCTACCTTTTTCTATAATGCTATGTTCAGTTCTGGATGGAATGTTGGGGGGTTTGGGGAAGGTTGGGGGGGGGGGGTTGGGAGGGGAGAAAATTTTCCGGGCAACGCTGAGTAATTCAGCTAGTTGTGTGATAACAGAGAACATTAGCGCATCGTCCCGTACTATATCCAAACTTGGGACTGGCACTCTCAGAGTGCAAACAGTGGCGGAGTTACCAACACACTGACCAATGGCATATACAGAGCACCGTGAAAGAAAATGGAAACGTCATCTTTGAAGCGCACGTCAAAAGCAGATTCGAACTGTCTCACATGTGCAGTCTCATTCGTCATTTCCACCAACTGTCAATTGACGGTTAATCCGCATCAGTCGTCGTCATGGTTACCTATTGTCGTCCGACGTCATTCACGACGTTGCGCCATAGCCTACATATATAGGAAAGAGCTTTTTGAGCGTCGTTGATGCTCGCCACCGATAGATGGCCGAATTATATATTGCTGAAATATATCTCCGAGATAGATGGGTCCCTGCGTGAAATTACCGACACGTATTATGGGGGATTCTGAGCCTCAAATTTAATGCAGATGGACACATAAGTGAAGGGTGACATTCTTGACGTAATATCTTAATAGACCATTTTCGTTTTTTCTACGTAAACAGCACACACTTCGCTCTTTGGCTATAGGGGTGAACTTCTGGTCCGGCGGGCTCGCTTGGCCATTAAGCAGCGCCGTGCTTTCTCGGAATCTCGGTGGTGGGGCCTACTGTCTGGAACGACCTTCCGGTTAGCATATAGGCATTCCGTAACCCGATTTCGTAGCATTGTCAGCCTTAAGCGCCTTTTCATTGGCCGATCCCATATTATGAATATTCATAACCAGTGACATTAAGCACGTTTTGTTTACAGACTGCGGCTTGCGTTGGCAATATAATTAATCTTAGGCTATTATGCTTAATAACCCGCAGCCTTTGCGTCCATTAGGCCGAGTAGGCTATATGGCAGTTACCTGCTAAGATTTATAAAGTGCTTTAATAGCCTAAATAGATAGCCTACACCAAACAGTTTTGCATATAATGGGATAAAGCTGCGTTGCGTGATTTATTATTGGGCGGATATGCTTTGTAATAAAACTGTTTTAGCTCCATGTAGCCTATTGCAGGCTGTCTGTTCAGCTAGTATACAACTATACATGTAGTTAAGATTTATGTATTCTGTATTCTGAGTTCCTGCAATATGTTTCAACTGCATAATTGTAGGCCTACACTGTAACCGATTGCGCTCTTTCAACCGGATTGTTGAATAGACGAAAATTTTTATTATACTGCCTCACCCAAAATTTTAAACACCCAATTTTAGTTTAATAATTGTATTTAAAATGTAAGCAATTGGCAGGTAGGTCTAGCTGTATATGTTGGAATACGCTATGTCTGAATCGTGACAAGTTGTCATTAGAATATAGGTTGCGGCCTGTCAACCGTATTGTTGAATAAAGATAATATTATTTTTTGATGAGCAACGATAACAGAGTAACACTGATGTTTTTAGCAAATGCCTTTCCATTATGTAAAGCCATAAGGCTACTTGCATTCATATTAATGCTTTTATTGGTAGGCCTACTTAGGGTTGTCATAATTCAGCAGTAACGCTCACTCTTACAGGGCTGTTTTAAGGAATTAATTGTTAGAACTGCATAACGCCACAACCCCTTCTTTCCTTTCCCATCCTCCATGGTAAATTGACATGGACTACTGTAGACTACTTAAGCTCGAAATATGACTGGTTGTCGAACAGTAGGCATGAAAAATGAGACAGTTCACGAAAACTGAATAGCCTAAACCTAGAGCTTTTAAAGTTACAATTTTGAATGTGTGGAACACTACATTCAACTGGTGCGAATTTAGGCAACTGAAGTCTAGTAAAATCTAATGTAATGACTCCTGTAGCGCGGTTTTGATTTTTGGTATCGCAGAAGGCTTTTGATTCAACGAAGCAGACGCCTGATGCCTCACATATAAGCTAGCTGTTGACCACAGCGTATTATTGAAGCGATGAGTTGGTGGATGACATAATTATTCGCTGGCACGCACGCAACAACGCGTAACCTTTTCATTTTATTTTTGCTCTGATTAGAAGTCTACCTTCACACTTTCAAATTCAATTACTTCACTATCCAATGGAAACTCCTTGTAACTTTAAGCGCACCGCAATCGCCCATTTCCCCCGTATGCCAACAACAGCATCAACAACAGCGCACGAGAAGGCACGAAACGCGTTATTGGTTATGAATATTCATAATCTGGAACCGGCCAATGAAAAAGCGTTATGACTTGCAATGCTACGAAATCGGGTACGGAATGCCTATATGGTTCCGGTTACGCTTCGCTCTCTACTTGTGGTCCATCCGGCTGGGTTCTACAAGTCTATCAAGTCTTTTTTCTTTGTTCGCGGTTGGGCTGGAAGCGCCTCTGAGTGGTTTCTTGAAGGGGCGCCACAGCAAGTGCGAGAAATAATTAAATTAATTCGTTTGCATTATGTTTAGCGACATGAGCGTCTCCTGTTTCTCGGTCTTGGTTCACTCAGCGCTTCAGTATACCAGCGCAGCCTTATGTAATCAAATCTGGAATACACCCGAAGACATTTACACGCAAACACACACACACACACACACACACACACACGCACACACACACCCTAAACACACCCTAAACACACACACATGCACACATTTAAACACAAACACACACAAACACACATAATCATATACACGCATACACATATACAAACACAAACACACACAAACACACATACAAACACACATACACACACATACACACAAACACACACAAACACACATAATCATATACACGCATGCACACATACAAACACATACACACATACACACATACATACACACATACACACACAAACACACATACACACGCATACAACCGGATTGCCTCTAACCATCGTATTGGAGGAGAAATTTCGTCCGATGGTTTTTCACCAGGTTACCGGAAAGACGGATCTCCAATAGATTGCCTTGAGACGAGTAGATGAGTCGACGTCGCGCCCAACCACCACACACATCGACCTCACGTGACCGGCTCTTCTCGACAATAGTACCATATCTTTGGATCATGTAAACAAAGCGGACCATCAAGGAGCGGAAAGGGGAGGACGAAGAGACGGACAGACAGAGACAGACAGAGAAAGAGAGGGAGAGAGGGTCGGACAGACAGACGGGCAGACAGAGAAAGAAAGAGAGGGTCGGACATACAGACAGACAGAGAAAGAAAGAGATAGCCTAGAGGGTCGGACAGACAGACAGAAGGACAGACAAGAGGACGTACGAGAAGACGCAGAGGTGAACAGATACGTATCCAAGATTTTTTATAGGTATTAGATTGAATTCCATATACAATGTACATGTAGGTTCAATACGGGGCCATATGACTCAAATAATGGTCATAGATCCATATGGGCCCAGCCCGTACAGATGCATGGTATAGATGTGATTATTACGCTAGATAATTCTGTCGGCAATGGAGACAAAAAAGACTGACGCGACAAGAAAGGCGGGAAAAGAATAGGACACACGACGCTTGCGCACACAGAATGTGTTATTATCTGCAAAATGTTTACAATAAGCTTATTACACGTGTTATGGTTTTGATACGAATAAAGACTTCCTAAGAGTGAATGATATATTTAGAAAGACACAAACAGGCAGACAGGCATAAAAGCAAACAGATCAACAGGCGACAGACAGATAAACATACAGGTATACAGACATGCAGATAAGCGGACGGATAAACGGGACACTGAGTGTCACTGACTGACTGATTGACGGACTTAATTAATCAGTTGATTGATGAATGAATTAACGAGCGAACGAATGAATAAAATTAATGGCATGGTCAGACAGCCAGACAGACAGACAGAGACAGACATACGACCAAACAGACAAACAGACAGCCAGACAGCCAGACAGACAGAGAGACAGACAGCTAGAGAGACAGACAGACAGACAGACAAACAGACAGCCAGACAGAGACAGACAGACAGCCAGACAGCCAAACAGACAGCCAAACAGACAGACAGACAGAGACAGACAGAGACAGACAGCTAGACAGACAGACAGCCATACAGCCAGACAGACTAACAGACAAACAGCCAGACAGCCATACAGCCAGACAGATAGACAGACAGCCAAACAGACGACCAGACAGACAGATAAACAGACAGACAGATAGACGGATGTGTTGACCTGTAGCATGTTTCGACCCGGTGTGTTTGTTGTTTCATCTGATCTCGCTGTTCGTGCTGCTCCATCGTGAAATCCCAGAGGGTGATATTGATGCGCTGACCCTTAGCGACGCT
The DNA here is from genome assembly GCA_945859605.1 of Lumbricus rubellus. Taxonomy (NCBI): domain Eukaryota; kingdom Metazoa; phylum Annelida; class Clitellata; order Crassiclitellata; family Lumbricidae; genus Lumbricus; species Lumbricus rubellus. The sequence continues at coordinate 41,789,633 of OX243816.1, read as the reverse complement.
CAACAGCAGAGGGCACGGATGGGGGCTCCGACACTCCGACGACGATGACCCGTTCACGTGACCAGAGATGAACCCGGATCGATTGACCCTGACCGGAAGTACCGTCGATTCGTTGTCACACGAGCAATCGGTCGTATGCACTGCCACCGGAAATGACGACACAACAAACCGGAAGAGATAAAAAGCTGCTGCGATCTATTATAAGTCACGAAAACTGTTCAGGATGTGAAAACCAAAAAAATTGGTGTTCACTAAGACTTGGTGATAAAATTGTTGAACGTATACAGTGGTACAAGAATTGTAGAAATTGAAGATGTAACGAAGCTAGACTGAAGATAAAATGGAGATGTAGCCTACGTGTAGTAAAGATTTAATGATTATAGAAAAATCGAGGTGCAAGATGCAATAGAGTGGACATACATGTACAATGAAGAAGCAATGAAGATACAGTGACGATACAGTAGAGATACAATGAGACATGGAGGATACAATGAGGATACATTGGAGACATGATGAAAGTGCAACGAAGATAACGAGAGTTACAATTAAGAGTAAGACTGCACTAACAATAATTATACTTATTATCGGGTTTGATTTCAACAGTTACATGTATATTGTAAGTGTTTTCGTCCAAGCCACTGCGGTTTGTTTGTGTTGTTAGACTTGGGTTTAAAATATCGCCAGGGCTTTTTAACGTGCAGTTGTACACAAAATGTGCTGTTCTAAATGGATTTGTGCAGTTGTAGAAGCACTTATGTAGGCCTACTGCTAAAACTATCAAAAAAGTCATTGTCCTCCCATTGGAAGTAATTTAACTATGGAGGATGGGAAATGAAAAAGGCTTTGTGCAGTTATAAAGATTTCTTAAAAACAGAATATCACTGTGACGCAAGCATAATGGAAGGAAAGGTCTTATCGAAACCTATTCTCACATCGTTCCACAAGTCACATTTTGGGGATTTTAATGCCCACCGAAGAGTTTTAAGAGGCATAGGCACCCGCACACAGGAGCAAAAGCACTTAACTTGCTCTGGAAAATTAACACCCATTTTAGTTGCTAAATTCTGGCTTTTGAAACAATTCCGTCGCACTAAAGCGCTAATTATAGGCTACTATGACCGCACAAAGTGAAACTGAGAAATTTACGCTTAGAAACCTCGTTGAAAGATATCCATGCATGTTCTCAATTTCCTAATCGCATTTTCAAGATCTTGCTAAAATGTGATGCGTGCCCCTTGCATTTTTGCCCTTCCTCTAAAACTATCTGCGGTTGTCCATGCTAGAACTTAGAAAGTACCAGAACGAACCATCAACACGTACCAGATACGCAATCGTAGCTGATTTCGAGGTACGTCTTGAAGTCCCTCGGACACGGATTGACTCGATCCAGCGTCGAGTCCGGGATCCGGACTTCGCAGCTTCTGCTTCCGGAGCACATGGCGTCCATGTGAGGTTCGACATCTGCCGAGCATCCGATGTATCCGTAGTCCCTGAAGACACACCGACCGAGACGCATCCGACCGTACATGGCATGGCGAATGAGAATGACGTGAGAGGATGGACACGTCGCTTTGAATGTCTCCGCCTCACAGTAGTCCTTGATCACTCCTTCAACGCAAGAACGCACCATTGAATGCGTGAATTAAACGAATTGATAAATTGATTAAGAATAGAAAATTTATTAAATTAATAAGATTAATAAGATTAATAAGTCATTGTGTCAATCGGTTAGAAGTTAGTCAGTCGGTCAGTCGGTCGGTGGGTCGGTCGGTCGGTAGGAATGACGGACGGACGGACGTGTAGATAGATATAGATACAAATGCGAGCAGATGGACACATGCACGTGACGAGATACTTACATTCATCTATACACTGTACAAGTGTACATAATAGATACATGCATGCATAGATACTTCGACTGACTTACTTATTTATTCACAGACTGACTAACAAGTCTGAATGAATGAATTACGTACGACCTACTAAAGATTTCACGCTCATTCCCAACTGACCTGAGTCGAGGGGGGTGCACCCATGACTACGGATCGTGATTGGGTGCTATATAAATTCTGTATTGATAACTGTCCACTCAACTTTCAATTCCGTTGCCAAATTGAGCAGTAGTATACGTGATGGGCGCCTTGCATGGCTGCCGACAGTTAAAGTCGACGCTTGTAATAACCTGTCATCATTCGTTCATACTATGAATAATTGTTGGTGTGAAATTCAATGCATAGACCCAAACACACCAATGTATACATGCATAGATAAATACACAGAGACTGCATAGTTGTCAATGATCGTGAGCACAAATCAATACAAATGCATTTTTAAATTGTTCTTCGTACAAAGCTCAGAAGTGCTAACACACGAATCGACGGCGCAACTGCAATTACACTGAAGATGAAATGTGAGTGAAGGACTTGCTCCCTACACAGCCACCGCCTCGGACGAGGATCGAACCCGTACTCTCCGCGTTACAGGTCGCCCAGTCTAACCAATCGACTTCCGTGAGGTGCGGTGGTGTAGCTTACGGGTATTTCGATGCCTTGGAGCCAGAAGGTTGCCGGGTTGAATCCACCTGAAGCCGCCGCGTATGGACCCTGAGCAACTCCTTCACTTGCTCATCATGCAGCTGACGCTGTCAGCTCTTGGAGCTCTGGCGACATGCAGTCATGATGTATCCTCTCCAGTGTTTCCTCTCTCTTGTCGCCTCTCTTAGCTCATCATGCACTTCGGCGTAAGACTCCGATTCAGTGTCCGACTGTCCGCGCTATAGTCGGGAGCGCCTCTGAGTAGTTTTCTTGAAGAGGCGCTGTAACAAATGCTCATAGATACATCATACAAACATGCATCAATCAGTTATTCGATTTTAAATACGATTGAATAAAATTCACTCCCATTATTTTACTGATCACTCAATCAAAACGCACCCACAAGATGGTGGAAGCTTGTTTTTAGCTTCTCGGGATTGCTGAGTTATAATGTGTTAATTAAAACGTCGACAACTGTCTACATATCGTGAATTTGGGAATACGTCTTTATGTTGATGAAACTGAACTGATATACGTTTATTTCATCCGTCGACATGTCGAAAAAATCGAAAATCGATCTCGACGACCTCTGTGAGGCCGTCGTTGAGGATAAAGTCCTGAGCGTTCTAATCAACAAATTGACCACAATCTTCACGCCGCTCATTGAATCGACAGTAAAACAAATGGCTGCTGATATCACCAAAGAGGTCACCAAAGAGGTAACTGCTTCCTTAACTGTAACCATGGAACAACTTTGCCAGACCAAATTTGCTAAATCTGATGAACAATTCTCTGCTATCCACCAGGATCTCGCCTCGCTGAAGACCAATAATACTATCTTGGCTGGTAGAATCGATGAGCTAGACCGTCACTCGAAACTTGCGAACCTAATCATTCATGGAATACCTCACTCGCCTCCAACCTCTGTGGATAATGACCAGGCAAATCCTCAATCGCCTCCTCAGGAGACTGACCATTCTCTTAAGACTGCAGTCATCCAACTATTCCATACTGATCTCAACATCAACGTCTCTGAGCAGGACATCTCAATGGTACACCGTCTACCGGCGAAAAAGAATGATCAACGTGGTCCGACCATCGTCAGCTTCGTCAACAGGAGGATCAGAAATGAAATCTACAGAGCCAAAAAATTGCTGCGCACCAATTGCCAACTCTCTGGAACCAAGCAACTCATCTTCATAAACGAACATTTGACTCAACCTACGGCCCAGATCTTCGCATCCGCTCGAAAAATGGTCCGCGAGAAACATCTAGCGTCTTGTTGGTCCAACAGGGGCTTTGTTTACATCAAGAAGTCTACTGAGGCCACTGAATCACCGAAAAGAATTTTATTCTTAGACGACCTGGAGAAATTCATCCAATGAACTTGGTGTGCTTACCTGCGTCAAGAAACCTATTGAGACACTGAATTACCGAATGGATTCTTATTCTCAGATGACCTGGTGAACCTCATCTGCTGAACCTAATGGTTTGCTCTCATGTCTTTTGTTTTTGGTGACGTGTTGTCATGATTATTGTTTTTGTGCACAGTTGTGTTGATAAGGTCGATAATGTGCGTGTTTTTTGGATAACATGTAGTCATGTTTATCTTTTTTCTTCTTTAACTACTGCATTATTGTTGTTTCGTGATACCAGGCTTGCTCTCATGCCTTTTGTTTTTGGTGACGTGTTGTCATACTTATTGCTTTTGAGCACAGTTGTGTTGCTATTTAGTTTACCTGTAACAGTGATTTTCGATAATGTTCACATTGATCTTCTTGAAAAGTCCCTGTTGATTATGTTTGATAATGTTGACAATGTTTGATATGTTGATAACATATGCTGATAATGTATGTGCTGTTCTGATAACATGTAGTCATGTTTATCTTTTTCTTCCTTAACTACTGCATTATTGTTGTTTCATGATACCAGGTTTGCTCCCATGCCTTATGTTTTTTGGGACGTGTTGTCATGCTATTGTTTTTTTAGCACGGTTCAACTTATTGTTTTTCAGCACAGTTGTGTTGCTATTTAGTTACCTACATGTATAATAGTGATTCTTGATAACATATTGTTCTTTCGTAGCTCTTTGAACATTGATAATGTTTGATATTGTTGATAATGTACGTATTTCTTTTTATGATGTGTAGTCATGTTTATTATTTCTTCTTTCTTATTAGAATGATGTCTGACGCATATTTTGTTTATCTTATTCTCTACTGACTCAGCCCCCCTCCATTTTTTGCTTACTTTCCTGTGCTTCGAGCATGGTTGGTCTGTTTTTTGCTACTACTTTTCATTCATTCTACTTTCGGCTTTGTGCCGTCTGTTTATTCTTTATTTATTTTTATGTTTGTTTCATTTTTTCTGTTTTGGTTATTGTGTGCTTATGTCGTTTTCAACTTACAATTGTTTTCATTGCGGTTATGTGGTAGATGGACTATCAGATGAGATTGAATGCGTAGTGTGTAAGTCTTCTTATCATATTCAATGTGTGTCTTTCACTCATGATCTGGAGAGATCAACTTGGTGCTGTTATGCTTGTATCGATTCAAACTTACCATTCTCTCTATGTTCGGCTGATGTTTCTTCTAATGGCATAGACGACAACACCAATTATTTTAGTATTTCTTCCCTGTCTGACAATAGTAAATTTTACTTGAACTTGTGTGATCATAATGATGAATGCAGATCCCTGTTACAGAATGAGGACCTTGACGCTGATTACAATTTCTATAGCACTAGGATTGCTTTTTCAAGTCTATACAAAGTTACCACTCAGTTACCTGAGTTTTATGCTGGCCTCAATACTGTTGATCACTTTTGCTTAACTCACTTGAACTGTCGTAGCATCAATTTAAAGATCCCTGAAACTCATCTCCTCTTATCACAATCTAACACCTCTATTCTCGCTCTCACTGAGACTTGGCTCTCTGATGAATTAGCTTCAACTATTTCAATACCGGGGTATAACTTTATTCATAAGTCTAGGACAATGAAAAGGGCTGGAGGTGTTGGTTTCTTTATTCGATCAGGTATTGATTTTGAAGTGTTGGAGGCTGATTGGTCGAAATCTAAATCTAATACTTTTGAATGTTTGTTTATTAAGCTACCTCAAAAAAGGGGTAAAGATATAATAATTGGTTCCATCTATCGGCCTCCTGGTTCTCCAATCCCTGATTTTCTTGACGACTTTAATGACTCCTTATTGTATTTGTCTAAATCTACCAGCCGAGTGTTTCTTATGGGAGATTTTAATATTAACCTACTTCGGCATAGTGAACACCCCCCTACTGAAGCCTTCCTTAATTCCATGTTTTCGCACAAATTTTTCCCTACCATCCTTAGACCAACGAGAATCACTGATACCACTGCTACACTTATTGATAATATATTTACTAACTGTTTAAGCTCTGGTCAAGATTCCTGTATATTAATTAATGACATCTCCGACCATCTCCCTATCCTTCTTCACATTGACCTCAGCCCTCCACCCCAGATTCTCTCTCCCTACTCTGTGACACGTAAATTCTCCCAGGATGCCAAAGCGACATTTATCAGCTCTCTTCATTCAGCCGACTGGTCTTTTGTTGATGCTATATGTTCAAATAGTGGCCCTAATCTAGCTTATACTGCTTTCTTTAAACAGTATAAAATCCTATATGATAAAGCTTTTCCACTATTAATGGTCAAACAGAAGGGGCATAACTCTATTAAACAGCCTTGGATGACCAAGTCATTACTCAAATCTTGTAGGAAAAAAGCAAGGCTTCATAAGCAGTTCCTAACTAACCCTACTGCTCTGAACAAACAACTGTTGACCCAGTATCGCAATAAATTTAAATCTGTGAGAAAAGAAATTGAATCTCGTTACTATTCCGACTGTTTTACTCAGTGTGGCAACAACCTTAATCAAACTTGGAAAATAATTAAGCAGGTCCTAAATACTAAGGAAGATTCTTGTCTTCCTGATTCTTTTCATATTGGATCTGAGTCGGTACAGGATCCAATACTGATTGCTAATGCCTTTAATAATTATTTCACCACTATAGGAACCACGCTTGCTTCCAAAATTCCAAATGTTACAACCCCTTTTGAACACTTCATGCCTTCTCCTCCTATGTGCTCTTTTGGTATAACTCCAACCTCCGACTTGGAGATTATCCAGGTCTCTAGTTTATTAAAAGCATCTTTCTCTAGCCCAGATGAAATCAGTCCTTCAATTGCCAAATCCTCTATACAGTCTATTGCTACCCCCCTCAGTACTATTATAAACGCCTCTTTTGCTACTGGTCTTGTACCTAATGAGTTGAAAATTGCTAAAATTTCCCCCATTTTCAAATCTGGGGATAAAAAAATGATTAGTAATTATCGTCCAATATCTGTATTATCTTTTTTTTCTAAAATATTTGAAAAACTCATGTGCAACAGAGCAACTGATTATCTTGTCAAGTTTAAATTGCTATCCTCTACTCAATATGGCTTTCAACAAAACCTCTCTCCTTATATGGCCCTGTTAGACCTTCAAAACAATATTACTGATTCAATGGATGTGAAAAAATTCTCCTTGGGTATTTTCTTCGATTTATCAAAGGCTTTCGACACTGTAGATCATAATATCCTAGTAAAAAAACTTGAGTACTATGGCTTCCGTGGTGTTAGTAATCATTGGTTCCTGGATTACCTTACTAATAGAACCCAATATGTTTATTTCAAGGGTAAAAAATCCTTAACCTTGAATATGTTATGTGGTGTACCCCAAGGGTCAATACTTGGTAGTAGATGTCTTTTTAATTTTCTGGGATTTTTTTCATTGAAGAAAATATCAGCTAAAATATCAGTTAAAATGGTGATAAAGGATTTTCTGGGGTGTTTTTAATTGAAGAAACAATCAGCCTAATTAGCGCTAGAAACCAGATAAAAGTCGAGGTATTTTCTAACCAGTAAAAAGTCTTTTGTATAAGCTATTCTATAGGGTCTATTACATGCGAGCAGAATACGGTATTGATCCACAGCATACTGAGCGAGCAGGCCTTGTATGCATGAGCGCTCATGCAGCAACAAAGCAACAAAGCAGCAGATGTCTCGATCACGACACAACAACCTGGCTGGGAGCGACCTCGATCACGACAGCACGGCTAGGCTAGGACTATGAGTCGACGAAGCACGCAGCCGTTGGCTGACGTGGCTACCATGAAACACCTGGATACATACACCTTGAAGATACGTATTCGTTGTAAGGGCGTCGTTCTATACAGGTGAGTAGGCTATAGAGCATTGTCTGTTGTAGGCTAAATTTTTTGATTTTACGAAAATTAGTTGTTGTTTTAAATCGGTTTAAAATGGTTGACTTCGTTAAGGATAGGTCTATGGCTAAGTTTTCAAACGATACAATCTACCTAGCAATAGATACCGCGTGTGATAATAATTTTGACGAAAAAACATTGATTCGAGGAACATGATAGTTTACATATTATCAAGCTAGGATACACGCGTATGAGCATGGCAAACAGAAGGTATCGTTGTGTCGTTTTATAGTTCAGACCAAATTCTATAAAATAAAATGTCTTAAGAGGGGTGTAAAATTACGTGCGTGAATGTAAACACTACCTCTCTGATATGCTAAAACTTAGCGTAGTGCTGTAGCCGTAGTTTCTTCCTGTATAACTCTTTTAACGAAGCAAAATACACCAATTCAATCGGATATGAAGGGTTGTCTAAATTCATTGGAAAGACATTATCATGATTTAGAATAAAGTGATTGTATTCTTCAACATTTGTTCGTAGCCTATCTGAGGAAGAATCGAGTCCCGAAAAATTTACTATCTCGGGATTCAGCCGTTGGTCTTCCATGAGGTCTTTGTCGCTTCGGCGGTTTCTTGAGGATGTTTCTCGGAAGCTCAAGACGACAATTTTTACAGTTAATTAATGGAGGTTGAAGAAGAACAAAGAAGGGATTCGATGATTTTGTATAATCCTTAATCTAATTGGATACTTGTCTTCACATAGCCTAACGTATTAAAATTAGTAGAAATGGTTGTTGTTTAGATCAGAATCATAAGAACCATGGTAGGCCTAATTGTAAATTTGTAGGACTTGTAGCGACGGAGGAGGTGATTATATTATTGTCATCGCCAAGGCGAAAATCGATTGCAATGACGCAGTTCAGCAGACGCATTCATATAGCACCGCGCGCATGCGCCTGACTTGACCTAGATAAACTATCATCCATGATAGATTGTAAACTATAGACCTACCATTGGAACACCGCGCGCATGCGTCAGACTTGACCTGATTAATCTATCATCCATGATAGATTATCTAGGTCACAAGCAGATCACGCAGGAGCATTCATATAGCACCGCGCGCATGCGCCTGACTTGACCTAGATAAACTATCATCCATGATAGATTGTAAACTATAGACCTACCATTGGAACACCGCGCGCATGCGTCAGACTTGACCTGATTAATCTATCATCCATGATAGATTATCTAGGTCACAAGCAGATCACGCAGGAGCATTCATATAGCACCGCGCGCATGCGTCAGACTTGACCTGATTAATCTATCATCCATGATAGATTATCTAGGTCACAAGCAGATCACGCAGGAGCATTCATATAGCACCGCGCGCATGCGTATGACAGTAGAACTTATTATCTTGCGAATGTTATTAAAACGTGCTTCATAATCTGTTAATGTTATTACAGCATAGGCGGAAACCTGGTCGAACAGTTTGGGAGACGAAGGACGAAGGAGTGGTCGGAGGGAAGAAAAATTTTGACCGCCCCCAAAAAGTTGATGACCAAAAAGTCTCCGTGAAAAAAGTTGATGACTTTTTTATTTTTATTTTTTTTAAACTTTTTTTTTCAGCAAGAAGACTTCTTATAATTTTGGTATAATACTTATCAAGTCCTTATTATCAACCCATGAATTGAAAGAATAATCATAGCCTAACCATTTCACCAATGAACGGTTTCCACGTTTCCTAATAATCTTTTCTATTTTAAATGTATCTTGCGTTGTCGATTGTAACTCAGCTTCATAAAATGTCCCTTTTATTTCTTCTCCATGATAGTCAGATATTTTATAGGTTATAGGGTCTGTGTATTGGATTTGTGTTATAGTAAAAATTTCTTGTGTCCAACGATTTGTGTAGCCTTTCTCAAATGTCTTTTTCTTCTTAGAAATTCTTACTTTATCTCCTACCGAAAATTTAGGTTTAACAGTTTCAGGTACAGCATCACCATACAGATTCATCCACACAACCCATTCGTTTGCTTTGATGCTCGCTTTAACAGGAGTCATTTTAATGGAAGAATGTCTTGTGTTGTTGTATAAACTAACCATATTATCTAAAACATCGATATATCTCTGAGTTGAGTTTGCTGTAAAATATTTAAACATCTTCTCTTTTACTGTTCTATTAAATCTTTCTACGATACAAGATTTCTCTTCATTCTCAGTTGAGTACAACTGCATACCTAATGATTTTACCTGTTTATTATAGAATTCTGTTCCCTTATCGACCCAAAGTTTTTCACCCCTTCTTTTGCTCGTATTAAATATTTTAACGAAAGCATCTGCCACAGATTCTCCGCGCTTATCTTTTAACGGCTGAATAAATGCATACTTGGAGAATATATCAATGACGCTTAACAAATATTTCACACCAGAATTAAATTTAGCATAAGCCTGCATGTCAATTAAGTCAGCAGCCCAAACTTTGTCCACTCCCTGAACATAAACAACTCGCTTCCTGAACTTCCTGACTATAGGTTTATGCAATTCGTCAGCAAGTTGGTCTGTCCATCTCAGAGCTTTTTTTTCAACCCCATTCCAAAATGGGTCTTCGTCGATAATATTGGTTTTACTATAGATCGTTCAATTCGTTCGCGGAAAGAAGGATTAGGTATATTATTTAATTCATCTATCATAGCTCTGTCAGCGACGTTTCTCCCTGCTGTATCAGTATGTTTAGCATAAGCCAGGTCATGACGATAGGCTGCTGCATCAACCCTATCTACTGGTTTACTCCAGTCTTTTGGCGTCCCATCACTATTCAATCGCAAATCCAATCGAGTTCCTGGACCCGTGAAAGAATGTCCTGGAAGATGCATTTCGCCCGGATATTTTGCCCATGGAAGTTTAATGTTGGAAGTAGCAGAATTGAGAGCTGAGACCAAATCACCACCTGTAGCGGTGGACATTTTAGTAAACTGAGTTTTTCTAGCGCCACACTCAACACATACACATCTAAGCATAGGTCTGCCATTCTTACTGACAACTCGTTGAATATCTCTACACTCAGTTTGTCGCTTACATTTTACGCAATACGAGCTGTGCTCCATTTTAATATAATATAATTAAAATGGAAGTCCAAGACCTATCATGGAATGAAGATACATCTAAACGCTTTAACAGTCCTCTCCTACCAAGAAGCATCAGAGGTTTGATCGTCGGTAAGTCTCAATGCGGCAAAACAATATTACTACTTAATTTATTACTGAGACCTGGTTGGTTAGACTACGATAACCTGCAGATCTTTGGCAAAAGTTTATTTCAATCAGAATATAAGATACTTAAGAAAGCATTCGAAGAGAAATTACCAAAGGAAGCAATTATAAGACTTTTTGATAATCGCGATGAGATAATGAAATTAAATGTATCACCGACAGCCGTAGTCGAGGAGATGTCTAAAAACATGGCCAAAAAATCGGATATAGAATGCAAGTTCTTTGAAACCTCTGAAGATGTTCCAGATCCACGAGACTTAAGTCGAGATAAAAAGAATCTCATGATTTTTGATGATTTACAATTAGAGAGGCAAAATAAATGCGAATCCTATTATATAAGAGGTAGGCATAGTAATGTAGATTGCTTTTACCTAGCACAAAATTATTTCAAGCTGCCCAGACAAACTATCAGGGAGAATGCCAATTTTATATGTCTATTCCCTCAAGACCTCAAAAATATTAATCATATATACAGCGATCATATAGGTGTAGATGATATGACTATAGAAGAATTTCGAAAACTATGCAAAACTGCGTGGGATGAAACGCATGGTTTTGTGGTTATAGACCTTACTAGTAAAACAAATAAGGGCAGGTACAGATCTGGATTAGATACATTTTACATTAAATAAAAGCAATAATAAAATGATAACAAAATTTAAGATTTTATATTCTAGGTTTAAAAATAGCTATCTAAAATGGAAACCCTTCTTGACGAAATTTTATCTAATACTCAAACGATTGCACGCAACACAGAAGCTAAAGAATCCTTTTGCATTTTGTTGAGCGAAAGGAACACACGAATTCGAACGAAATTTAATCCACTAATCGAACTGGACAAAAGTAAAACGTATGAAATGGCTCTTGTCAATCTTGAAACTTACTACAGTTTTCCTAATATAGATGAAACAAATAATAAATTCGTATATTCGTCAGATAACGGTGTAACATGGGAAGATTTAGACATTCCAACCGGTTGCTATGAAATCGAAGACTTAAACGATTACATACAGAGAATTCTAAAAAAAGAAGGTCATGGACAATGTATAAAGTTGCAACCAAATAACAATACTTTGAAGGCTGTTTTGGAAATTGATGAGAACTATAAAGTTGATTTTACAGTAGAAAATTCAATTAGCACCGTTCTAGGATTTCAGCGTCGTGTATACTCCGAAGGATATAACGAATCCGAGCACATAGTCGATATAAACAGCGTGAATAGTTTACGTGTTACCAGTGATATAATAGGATCATCGTATGCCAACGGAACTACGGAGAACATAATTTATTCTTTCTTTCCATCGGTCGGGCCTGGTTATAAGATAATCGAATCTCCTCATAATCTGGTTTATCTTCCAATAACGCTATACTCTATTTCATCGATGGAAACAAAACTAATAGACCAAAATGGAAAACTAATTAATTTAAGAGGTGAGGAATTGTCGATACGATTTCACATAAGAGAGGTTTAATTTAAAGTTTATATTTAATATAAGATGAGCGCTTACGCTAAGGTCAAAGTTAATATTTCTGAAGGGCAAAAAGAGAAGATTAAGCGAGCTGTTCAAGTCGGAACTGGGGTGAGTATAAGACCTTCTCATGAAGATATAACTGGTGAGCATGTATTAGCTCTAAACCAGAGGCAAATTAACAAGTTAACTAAAGCGTATCAGAATGGAACTGGTGTGACAATTAAAATGGGTAAAAAGCAATTAGAAGACAATGCGAGAGTCGAAGGCGGATTTATTGGCGCTATTCTACCGTTCTTAGCAACAGCCGGAAAGTTTCTTCTGTCTAGTGTTCTTCCGAGTTTAGCCACAGGAGCCTTAACAGGATTGGGTTCTGCAGCTGGTTCCAAAATTGTCGATAAAATAAGTGGATCTTCGATCTCACATCCGATAAGTGGATCTTCGATAAGTGGATCTGGCGTGCTGTACGTTAAGAAAGGAGGAATATGCTGTAAGATAGTGCCTGCTGGGGAAGGTCTTTTTCTATCTCCGTGGAAAAAGGGTATTTCGATATCAGGTTCCGGTCTGTTTATGAAAAGAGGAACAGGATATGTCAGCGGTGAAGGTCTTATACTTGGTCCCAATTCACCATTTAAAAATATTCCTATTCTTGGAATGTTACTTTAAACAATCTCTTTTATAAATGTCTAGATACGGTCACCCAATACACAAATTTATCACCAAACGGAAGCCTCGTGTGAGTACAATAATTTGGTTGCCTAAAGTGGTCACTCACGCTCCTGCAAGACAACGAGCAGGCGATAGATATGAGATTTTTGCTCAGCAAGCGATAACGATTGAACCAAAGACAAATATTACAGTAGAAGTAGGCCTTGGAGTCCGAATGACCAGTGGAATGTGTCTAGTCTCTCTTAGACAGAAGTTGAAACAACTCAGACTGAGTCTTCAAGATGGTACTGTCCTAGAGGACGCAGAGGATATAATAATTACAATTCAAAACAACTCAGATTCACCAGTTACTATAAATGAAAAAGACTCAATTTGTTATGTTAATTACTACGATGCATAAATTGTACGTTTTATGTTTACGTTTTATGTTTACGTTTTACGTTTACGTTTTACGTTACGTTTTAAACATTATAATAAAAAATGTCACTACTGAAAATTAGCGATCCTGCAAAAAGAGATTTTATTATCGAAGAGTTTTTAAAAACGAAAAAAAAATTTAAACAAAACTTTCTCTCAGAGAGAATAGATGATCTTGGACTTCAACGAGAATTAACGAAAATCTACAAACCAATAGTCGACTCTCAATCAGCAATTTCGAAAGAACAAAACGCTTTGCTGTCGACAATAAAGGATAATTCTGCAGCAACATCACTTGCTCTAAAATCACTTCCAGATTCGTTGAAAACTATTCAATTTCCCCAGTATCCGTCTATAGAGGCGTACGATGACGATGACCCAGTAGAAGACATTAGAAGGTTAGAATTAGGAAATATTGCAGTTGAATACCTTAAAAAATATGCTTCTGATAAAAGACTTGTGGATACAACATTCGGATTAAGATCAAGAGATGGAAAATTCTACATCGGTGACAGCGAAGCCTCAATCCAAGGAAATGATATTACAGTTGGAACCACAACTTATCAAGGAACTCCAGGATTATGGGAATTGTTAACGTTAGCTAGTCCAAACAGTTCAATTTATGATAATCGTGATCTCGAAGAATACGCCGAGATTCTAATTAAAACGAATGCCATGAGTCAGCCAAATAAACCAAACAAACCTAAATCGTCTAGAAGTGTAAAATATGCAAAGATAATAAAACCCATATGGGACGATTACATGAAGTTAAGAGGTAAAACAGGAAGCGGAATAATTACCATTCCTTCGGATCCAAATGAATTAGTAAAACAATTAGAGTTACGATTGTATAGCTACAAAGCGGGAAATACGGGTGTAAGGAATGAAATTGTAGGTATGACGGATGAGTTACTAAGACAAAGAGTGATAACCAAAGATGAATATAAAAAATTGATGATCTAATTTAAAAATTGATGATCTAATTAAAAATTGATGATATAGAAATGCTGGTCGTTGCGAGAAGAAGTTATAAAAAAGTACACGTTGTCGGTGGAGCAGGAATATTCGATTCCATTGCAGGATTTCTCAAGAGACTACTGACATCGAATGCAGCCAAACAAATTGCGAGCACAGCTGTCAAAGAGATTGGGAGTGTTGCTAAGGATAAGGCGATCGACGTTGGAAAACGATTACTCAATAAGATACTCCCTAAAGCTCCCGTTCAGCAGCCGATAACTCAGGAAACTAAAGTCATTCTAGCTAGATTACTAGGATCGAATCCAGAAATGACGGGAGGAGCTATTAGAATTCAAGATCTAGTAAAACGCTTAAACGGAGGTGGTTTGAAAATGGCTTAAACATATTTTCTTATTTAAAAATATATGTATAATAAAATGCAATCCGATATTCTAAGATTCACAGAGCAACCATTGATCGATGAAGGTATCGAGCGATACGAATGGCATGAGTACGAACCTGTAGCGAGAACTAACCTTAACAGTTCTGGTGAAATAAGAATAAATATTGAATTACAAGACTTATACAGTCACCCAGCAGAGTCATATCTACAATTCGATGGAAGACTAATTAAAGCCGATGACACCGCATACGTTAACGCCGATTTAGTCGCTCTTACGAATAATGGGCTTATGTATCTATTCAGTCAAATATCCTATCAGTTATCTAATCAAGAAATCGAAACGCTATTTCATCCGGGTCAAGCTACAACGATGCTCGGTTTACTTACGTATCCAAACGATTTTCAGCTGACTCAAGGCTTAAATCAGCTGTGGTATAAAGACACTGGAGCGACTGCTGTTATTGCGGATAACCCCGGATTTGCCACTAGACAAAGCTTTCTCATTCGCAAACCAAACACTAAAGGAATGTTCAGCTTTATTGTTCCGTTGAAGCATATTTTCGGGTTTTGCGATGATTACGACAAGATTATTTACGGCTTCAAACAGACGCTGACATTAGTTCGTAAAGCCGACGATGATGCAATATTCCGAGATAACGCTGCAGCTGCTGGAAAAGTTGCGATAAACAGAATTTCATGGTTTATTCCACACGTTATTCCTTCCGATATGGAACGAATGCAGTTGTATAAGACGATTGAATCAAAATTAACGTTGCCAGTTGCGTATAGAGCTCGTCAATGCGACACAATAACGGTTCCTCAGTCGACAAGTTTCAGTTGGCGTCTTAGCGTAAAAACATCACCTGAGAAACCTAGATATATCATCGTAGGATTTCAGACGGACCGTAGCGGTAATCAGGAAAGTAATCCGTCGCTATTTAATCACTGCGATCTCAAGAACATATATGTGATGATGAATCAAGAAAGATATCCAGCTGTCGATCATAACCTGTCGTTTCCTAATCAACAATTCTCCAGAGCGTACAGAGACGCGTCCTCCTTTAGTCAAAAATTCTATGGTATGGATAAGTTGATTACCCAAATCAATATAACACCTGTAGATTATAAAGAATTATACCCGTTGTTCGTGTTCGATGTAAGCAAACAATCCGAGCGTTTGAAATCTTCAGTCGTCGATATTCAGATTAAGGCTCTTTTCAATGCAGCAGTGCCAGCCGACACCGAAGCGTATGCTGTCGTAATTTCAGATAGGTTGCTGCAGTTCCAATCGGATGGACAGAAAATGAGTGTAGTGTACGGAAAATTGATTTAAAGAATACTTATATATTATGAAGCTACCAGAGCTTAGAATGTTGGCCAAGCATAACAATGTTACAGGCACTTCACATCTCAACAAACCTCAAATGATAGCTGTATTGATTGAAAAGAATATTCTTCCGACGGACTACAAGTCTGTGTCATATCGACATGACACGTTGGGTAGTATCAGGAAACAACCGAGAAGAGTAGATATTATAGATCGAGAGACTGGCGTTGTTACCTCGTATCCATCGATGTATAAAGCTGCTAAGGCGTATGGTCAGAGTGCTGGCATAATAGCTTATCATAACGGAAATGTCTGGAGAGATAGATACGAAATTAAAGTGTATGAGAGATAGAAAGGTATGAAATTAAAGTGTGGATCTTCGATCTCACATGTTTTAATATTTTTGCGTGGTAAGAATAAAATGTATTTAAAGAAAAGTAGTTTAAGAAACATGAACCATGTTGAACACTTGCTCGACTCATCGGTTCCTGACATTAAGGTTCCTACGCTTACTCCCACACCTGGTAAGTACAAACCAGTAGCGCCTAAGAGAAAATACAAAAATAGGGTTAGGACAAAAATAAATGAATTTGCGGATTGGCTACTTAGTTATGTGCCTGAACGAGACAATAAAGTCGTAAATGAAAAACTAGAATCGTTGAAGTCAACTGTTTCCAGGATATTCGATAAAACTAAAATTCGGGAAACAGCGTCGGCTATTAAAGGATTCACCAAGCAGTATAGAATAGATGGAATTAATGGAATGGATGCCTCGTCGTTTCTTGATTTCGTCAGACCGCAGGTAGTTAATCTGTTGTCGAGTAATCGCCAGACAAAGACTAATTTAGTTCTTACTTGTACTATGGAACGAGTAGATATGAAATCTGGAATAGTGACTTCTGAGGATATACCATTCGTTTCCAGGGCAGAAGTTATTTTAGAAGCAACCGACTTGAATGAAATATACAGCAGAAAAAAAGATAAAATCATGGAGTCTATTGCTAGTTTTCAGATGCAAGGAAGTAATTGGAGATTTAAAGCCGTTGTAAAATTAGATATAAATACAGTAAAATATACCCCTTTAAGAGGTAGTTCTTACATTCCACTTCCCAGCTTCTTAGCTAATAAAAAGGCTATTATAAATATGAAAAACCACGACGAAGAATGTTTCAAATGGTGTATCACTAGAGCTTTGAATCCGGTGGATGACCATCCGGAAAAAATAACGAAAGCTTTGAAAGAACAATCGAAAAAACTTAATTGGAGTGGTATTGAGTTTCCGGTAGCGACTGATGCTAATGTGATAGGTAAATTTGAGAGAAATAATAATATTAGTGTTAATATATTTGGTTACGAAAAACATGTCTATCCGCTTTATCTGTCTAAGTGTGAAAGTAGTATTGATCTTTTGCTTATATCTGATGGAGAAAAAAAACATTATTGCTGGATCAAGAATTTTAACAGATTGATGAGATTTCGGACTAATTCGATGTATTATTGTAAAAGGTGTATGAATGGTTTCACAACGCCAGGAGCGCTTAACAACCATAATGAGTACTGCTCTCAACATAACGCACAAAAAATAGAAATGCCAGAACCAGGAACTATGTTAAGTTTTAAAAATTATAACAATTCTATGAGGGTTCCGTTTATAGTCTACGCAGATTTCGAGTCTTTTGTGAAGCCAATAGACACTTGTCAACCAAATCCGGAGTTGTCGTACACTAATAAATATCAAAAGCATACTCCTAGCTCCTTTTGTTACCACATAAAATGTTTCGACGATAGTGTATATTCTCAAGATCCTGTGACGTTTACGGCTGAAAGCGAAGATGATGATGTTGGCCAAGTATTTGTAGATAAACTCACAGAGAATATAAAACAAATATATAATCAATTCAAATTCCCTAAGAAGATGATATTTACAGAAGAGGACAAGAAGTGTTTTGATGGAGCTACTATATGCCATATCTGTGAAAAACCGTTGGGCGAAGACCGAGTGAGAGATCACTGTCATCTTAGCGGTAAGTTTAGAGGGGCTGCTCATAACATTTGTAATTTAGACTATAAAATCCCCAAGTTTTTTCCTGTAGTGTTTCATAATCTTTCCGGGTACGATTGTCATCTGTTCATTAAGAAACTGAGAGGTAATAATGGAGAGAAAATTAATTGCATACCTAATAACGAGGAAAAGTATATATCTTTTAGCAGAGAGGTCGTTGTTGATAAGTTTGTAAATAAAGAGGGAAAAGAGATTACCGTCAAGCGACAACTGCGTTTTATCGACAGTTTTAAAT
The DNA here is from genome assembly GCA_945859605.1 of Lumbricus rubellus. Classification (NCBI taxonomy): domain Eukaryota; kingdom Metazoa; phylum Annelida; class Clitellata; order Crassiclitellata; family Lumbricidae; genus Lumbricus; species Lumbricus rubellus. The sequence goes on along the minus strand of OX243816.1, from coordinate 41,771,042 downwards.
TTATGGCTTCTAGTCTTGATGCTTTATCGAGGAACCTAAGCAAAGACCAGTGTAAAAATATTGGGAAACGATATACTGGAAAGAAGCTCGATCTTTTGCTAAGAAAAGGCATATATCCTTATGACTACGTCGATTCATTTACTACCTTTAATGAAACCGAACTACCACCAAAATCCGCTTTCTATTCTAAGCTAAATGATTCGAATATTAGCGATGAAGACTACGAGCATGCAAAAACGGTATGGAAGGAATTTGGATGCAAAACATTCAGAGAATATCACGATTTATACAACGTTTCGGATGTTCTGTTGCTTGCCGATGTTTTCGAAAACTTTAGAGATGTGTGTATGAAGAACTATACGCTTGACCCTGCATGGTATTATACATCTCCTGGCTTAGCCTGGGATGCCGCTTTAAAATTGACAGGCGTGAAATTGGAGTTATTGAATGATTATGATATGATTCTGATGCTTAGGCAAGGGATGAGAGGAGGAGTGAGCACAATATCAAATCGTTACGGGAAAGCGAATAATAAATATATGAGCGATTTCAATAGTAACGAAAATTCTACATTTATCACTTACCTGGATGCGAATAATCTATATGGATGGGCTATGATCAAAAATTTACCTACTCACGGGTTCAAATGGATGAACGAAGATGAATTAAAAAATTGGAGAAGTATTCCATGCATATTGGAAGTTGATTTGGAATACCCTAAAGAGTTACACGACCTGCATAACGATTTTCCGTTAGCTCCTGAAAGCATTGAGATTGACAAAGTCAAAAAGTTAATTCCAAACTTAAACGATAAAAAGAAGTATGTGCTACACTATGATAATCTGAAGCTGTATGAGAGCCTAGGCATGAAAATAACAAAAGTGCATAGAGGTGTACTATTCGAAGAAAGTGATTGGTTGAAAAAGTATATCGATTTAAATACAGCTCTTAGAACGAAAGCTACTAATGACTTTGAGAAAGACTTTTTCAAGTTAATGAATAACAGTGTCTTTGGAAAAACTTGTGAGAACATTGAAAATCGTGTTGATGTAGAGTTAGTGTGTCATGAGGAGAGGGCTATTGAACTAGCCGCTAAACCTAATTACGAGAGATGTACTATTTTCGATGAAAATCTAATAGCCGTTCACATGAAAAAAACTAAATTGTACTATAATAAACCTATATATCTTGGCATGTGTATATTAGACTTGAGCAAAACGTTGATGTATGAATTTCATTACAATTACATCAAGGATAAATACGGAAATAGAGCTAAATTATTATTTACCGATACAGATTCTTTGACATACGAAATTAAAACTGAAGACTTTTACTCAGATATCGCAGAAGATATTAAAGCTCGATTCGACACGAGTGAATACCCGAGAGATCATCCATCTGGTATTGAGGTTGGAGTAAATAAAAAAGTTATTGGAATGTTCAAGGATGAAACTAGTGGGAAACAGATAAAAGAATTTATCGGGTTGCGAGCAAAGTTGTATTCTTATAAGATGGCTGCTGGAGATGAGCACAAGAAATGTAAAGGTATTAAGAAGAATGTTGTCCAGAAAACTATTACTCACGAAGATTATAGAAACTGCTTATTTACTAAAAAAGAACAACAACGAACGATGAATGTTATTAGATCTTATCATCACGATATTTATACGGAAGAAATTAATAAAGTTGCATTATCTGCAGACGACGATAAACGGGTAATAATGCAAGATGGCATTCATACTTTGGCATATGGTCACTACTCGTTGAAAATTTTTAATTAATGTTTATATTAAATAAATGAGCGTCAAACAAATCGATGTTTGTGGAGTAGTGCTACCGAATATTGCTTTATCGAATGTGGATCTAATCGAAGCGGCTAAGAAACTAAACATCAATAATTTTAGAGGAGTATTTCTCAGAGACGAGCTGCCGAAGAAACCTGGACGGAATGAGTGTGGGATATTGAGTCTAGATGGTTCTAATGGGGTGGGAAGTCACTGGGTCGCTTTCTTAAAGAGCGGTAATGAGAAAATATATTTCGATAGTTACGGCCTTCCTCCCCCTCTGGAACTGATAAAGTATTTACGCCGTCCAGTGTTATATAACAGCGAGCGAATACAGCCGGATAACGAAGTGTTTTGCGGCCATTTGTGTCTGTATGTCTTAAAGAAGACGATGAACGATGGAATGAATTTCCAAGAAGTTATAAACGGCTTGCATTAAAAATTATTATATATAAATATATATATAAAATGCCTATCGATAAATTTGGTCACACCGCTGCTGGAGGAACATCACGAAGAGTAATCGCTGGAGGTGTTACTCTTAGCCAAGTAAATGCTAATTTTCTTCGATTGGATGGGACAAATCTGCCGACTGGAAATTTAAAAATGAATGGACATGTGATAAAAGGTCTCCCAGTAACGAATACTTCGACAGCCGGAATGGATGAAGCTTTAAGTAGGGGACAAGCCATTGATTTGATAACGAATCACAACGATTCTCCGTCTAACGATAATCATTTGACGAATAAGAAATACGTTGATGAACAAGTTACAAAGTACGTCGATAAATCTCTGAAAAAGTGTCGTGCTGGGTATATTCCTCCCTTGGAAGCTGATGTAAGTGTAACAGGATTCGTTGCTAGCGCCAGTTCTTGTTTTGCCGGAAGCAAAGCCTACCATGCTTTCACTAATCTCACTGACGATGTTAACGCAGCTTGGGTTTCGGGTGAAGATGAAACTGTTTGGTTACAAATTAAATGTCCTGAGCCAGTTAAAATTTGGAGAATTGCGTTGAAAACCGTATCTGTATCTTATTGGAATTTATCCGCTAGCAATGATGGAGCAGTGTTTGCACACTTACATACATCTTCAACTCCTTCAGAGACTATTCCGACATTTTTTAATATTTCTACTACGGATGCGTATCAATATTACAGAGTTAGAGTACTGGCAAAGGATAACGATCTTCCACGAGGGATTCAGGTAATGCAATTATATGTATACGATGACTAATCTGCATTAAAAATTATTATTATATATAAAATGCCTGTCGATAAATTCGGTCACACCGATGTTGGTTCATCACAAAGAGTAATCGCTGGAGGTGTCACTCTTAGTCAAGTAAATGCTAGTTTTCTTCGATTGGATGGAGCAAACATCGCGACTGGAAATCTAAAAATGGGTGGTCACAAAATTAAAGGACTGCCCACAACGAAGCCTTTGACAGCAGGAATGGATGAGGCCTTAAGTTGGGGTCAAGTCATTGATTTGATAACGAATCACGACGATTCTCCGTCCAACGATAATCATTTGACGAATAAGAAATACGTTGATGAACAAGTTACATTGAAGGTGTCTAAAACTGGTGATACCATGACTGGTGATCTAATCTTAAACGTTGGCTCCGATCGTCTGCGTTCAATGGGTTGTAAGGACTTGAGAGGAGAAAATAAAGAATTCACTATTTTCTTAGGTAGTATACGAAATAAACTACAATGTTCGTTAAACAATCCTATTACATTACAATCGATGGATGGATTTCGTTTTAGAATAAACAATGAAATCATGTTAGAGATGGTTAAGTCACTCGATGGCACTCCTCCGTCTAAAATAAATGTGTATAAGTCCATCTTTATGCATGATGCTTACATTACAGGACTACACGAACCCAACAACGCCAGCGATGCAGCTACGAAGCAGTATGTAGATTCTATCTCAATCGGTCCCGCGCTTAGCATTCATTCTTTAACTTGGCAATTCTTAATCGCTAAAACTCACACAAGAGTTACTTTCGATAGTGTGAGATTCAAAACCGATGGTGTCATAAGTGCGGGACTGACCCGTTTCACTCCCGGTAAAGCCGGATACTATTTCGTTTCGACGTACATAGAATTTGGTAACAGTAGTACCGCTCCTGGTAACGTCTACCTGTATAGAAATGGGGCGAATTACATGCAAATTGCGGGCGGAGGGGGAACGGGAGCTGCGTTTAACAATTCAACCGGTAGTTGCATAATTTTCGTAACCAATACCGATTTTCTCGAGATATTCGCTTATTCGCACATCGCACTAAATATATTAGCTAGAGACTTTTCGGCAGTATTCTTACGACCTTAATTTCCTTGCTGATCGAAATAATAAAAGGAGATGGATGAGAGATGTGAGATGAGAGATGTGAGGAGGAATCAGGAAATAATAAAAGACTCCCAGAAAATCCTTTAGCACCATTTAAACTCATTTATTAGCTGATATTTTCTTCAATTAAAAACACCCCAGAAAATCCTTTATCACCATTTTTAACTGATATTTTAGCTGATATTTTCTTCAATGAAAAAAATCCCAGAAAATTAAAAAGACATCTACTCTTGGTCCCCTTCTATTCTTGTTATATATTAATGACTTGTCTATGACCTCTTCCTTGTTTAAATTTATACTCTTTGCCGATGATACTAATGTTTTTCTTTCTCACCATTCCATAGATCATTTGTTTGCCATAGCAAATAATGAACTAGCCACAATTGAAATATGGTTTAAAACCAATAGACTTTCTTTGAATATTGATAAAACTAATTTTATTTTATTCCACACAAACAGGAAAAAAGTTCCTGATATAACAAGGCTACTCTTAATTAATAATGTACCTATTACCCAAGTTAATTCGTCTAAATTTCTTGGGGTTATTGTTGATAAGCACCTTACGTGGGTTGACCACATTTCAGCAATTGCCAAGAAAATTGCGAAAAATATTGGGGTTCTTCACAGGATTAAGCACTGCCTTCCCAAAACTATTCTTTTTCATCTGTACTATTCACTTATATTTCCATATTTATCTTATTGTAATATCTCCTGGGGCTCTAATTACCCATCACGTCTTAAATCCTTGGTTACCTTGCAAAAACGTGCCTTAAGACTAATTTGTGGTGTTCAATGGTGGTCTGGCTCTATCCCATTATACTATAATCACATGGTGCTGTCTCTTCTTAATATTAACAGATTCCAAATTTGTCTCTTTATGCATCGCTATTGTCACAATCTCCTGCCCAGCTCGTTTAATAAATACTTTATTACTGGCTCTGAATTGCATCACCATGCCACTAGATATGCTAATTGCTATCGTAGTGATTTTGCGCACTTAAAAATCAAACAGTTTTCTATAAAATACCTAGGACCTAAGATATGGAATGCCCTCCCAATCTACATCTCCGACCTACGGTCCACCCCCCTCTTTAAAAACCGACTTAAAAGTTTCTTATTGAATCTGATATAATTTCCTAGCTTTTATTTCAATTGCTATTGCCCTCTGTCTATTATAATATTATGACTTGCCAATCCACATGGCTTGTAGCTGGACTTATATAAAGTTGTATATTACCGACTATTTGTTAATGTTTTTTGCTGTTGTTAATTTATCAATTGCACTGTTGTTCAAACTGCTTAATTCTGCTGTCATATTATGCCTTCATGCTGTTTGCACCTATTATTTACTATCGAATTACCTCATTCATCCGCTTCGTTTATAGCTTAATTTACTTTCGTGAATGTATACACTTACCCTCTAACTTTTGTTTTGCCTTGACTTTCTACTACGACCATTCTCATCTTCCCTTTACTATTCTTCCCTGCTCAACTCGTTTTCCTATTGCTTCGCCACACACTCAATTCTCTTTGCTCTCCACCATCTGATTTCTCCCTGCCTGATGTGGTTGCCCAGGCTTAGCGGGCTCACACCCTTTCTGGGCTACCTATTCTTAGGGATCCTCTCTATCACTTTAGACTAACATTTTAGCTACTCAATTCTTATGTGCTTTATTATATTATTTCATCTGATCTATTTGAGTGTTTTTTGCATTGATCTCTTTGAATAAACGAGTTTTGATTGATTGATTGATCAACAATAGCATGAGCGCAGTCATTTAAAAAAAATTTAGTCGTTAAGACATATAGTCGATTCGTCATTTAGTCGATAAGTCATTATATCATCAACTCGTTTAGTCATTTTGTCATTCAGTCATTTAATCATTTAGTCATTTTATGCACTCATCGGTGGGTTTCTTTTTATTCGCAGTTCAACAAGAACACGCCAATATGAAAACACAAACTTCCGGAAAGAAGACATCACATAATGAAGATCAGCGCATGCGCATCAAAGAAACACGATCGACTGCAGCAGACGAAGAAAACGAAGCAAACGATTTGCAAAACGTTTCATCGTCTTGTTTCAAACAATTGGCCAAACAATTTACCGGATCTCTGTCACGCCGCGGACCTGCACACACACACGATACGACCGCATCACGCACGCTGCCGCCTCCGAAGTACGGCGGCGCAAGAATATGAAACCAAAAGTCTCGCCAATAACGAGCGTTATTAAGCTTATTGTCTGCTGTACTCGTCCGGAAGAAGCAAGAGATAGACAGAAGATGGATTTTCGTGGACGACAAAACTAACGCATCTTCCGGTGGTGATGGTGGTGGTGGTGGTGGATGAAGGGGGGTTGCGCGAGGGATCGGCAGCTGAGGATGGGTGAGGGGGTAGTGTCGGGTGTTGGAAGAGCGAGGATTAGACGAACAACTGGTGAAGGCTGCAGATTGGTCTTCGTGTGTATAAGCTTACTTGCTGCAGTGCTGCACCCACGACGACCAATGCTGCAGTGACTGACGATCCTCTGAGTCGTCGTCGTCGTCGTCGTCGTCGTCTTCGCCGCCGTCGTAATTAGCGACAACCCGTTTTGTCACGCAATATCGTCCATTAGACACAAGCCCGCACACTATCGATATATATATATATATACACATATATACAGATATATATATATACACACATCGATATATATGCATATATATGTATATATTTACTTATATATCCATATTACGCAATACGCATCATTATATATACAGGGTGGGCCAAAAGTATTTATCCAACTTTGAAGACCTATAACTTAGGCAGTTTAGCAAGTAAGTGTATGCATAAGGCATCAAATTAAAGGTAGTTATATCAGCTATAAGTCCGACAAATTTCATTACGGTAGCTTGCACTACGCGCCATATAATTATTGTGTACCGCACCTACCTTGTTTTCTGATGTAAACAATAATTTCATCAGGGTGAGCCAAAAGTATTTGTTCCACTTTGAAGGCCTATAACTTCGGCAGTTTAACAAGTAAGTGTATGCTTAATGCATCAAATTAAAGGTCGTTGTATCAGCTACAACTGCTCAAAAATTTACATTTTTAGCTTTAATAATAATTGCATAAAACTACTGTACTGAATATGTATCAGTTTACAATGATTTTACAATGATTTTAATTCGTCTATCTTGCAAAACACAATACTTGGAAAATTAGTCTTTGCAAGTTTGCATTATTGATAGCCATTAAGAAATCCAAGAATTATTTAATCAAATAAATATTCAATGTGTCTTCCACGAGCTCGAATGACTGCATGAATGCGACGTGCCCGTTGATCTATGGCTCCATTGATGAGTTCCTGGCTGATCTCAGTCCAGCAACGAGTGAAATGCTCGACGTTTACTATCCATTCACGATAAACCCGTTGCTGCACAGCACCCCAGATTGAGTAATCAACGGGATTTAAGTCAGGACTATTATGTCAGGACTTTTGCTTGTGCTTGGATTATCCTCTTGGCTACAGACCAATTCAGCTACACAAGCGATGTTGTCAGCGGTAGACCTACGTGCCGAACGAAGACAGCCAGTAACAGGTTTACGTTTAGAACTTGCACTCGCGTCAATTTGTCTAATTAATCGGTTGAGATTGTTTTTACTCCAGTTTCTAGCAGGAAATTCATTCATCATTTGATATGCATTTAAATGTTTTTAATTTCTTAAAATTCGAATCAAAGTCCTGTCATCTTCTGATAGCGGCGCCATGATGAAATTATTGTTTACGTCCGAAAACAGGGTAGGTGCGGTACAAAATAATTATATGGCGCGTAGTGCAAGCTACCGTAATGAAATTTGTCGGACTTATAGCTGATATAACTACCTTTAATTTGATGCATTAAGCATACACTTACTTGCTAAACTGCCTAAGTTATAGGCCTTCAAAGTTGGATAAATACTTTTGGCCCACCCTGTATATATATTCATGCATATATATATCCATATATACATATAATTATGAAAAAACTACATATAGGCCTATGTATATAATTTCATATAATTTTATAGACATATATATATATGTACTTACATATTATTGTATACATACAATTTCACTGTGACAAACATGTATCTCATCGAAATAATACACGACGCCGTGTCATAATTACAGTATACAAGCGTTTATAACTGTCAAATATCTATCTATCACGTTTCCTGTATTAATAATATCACATGCATGCTGTGTAACCATATATTTATCACCGTGCATTTGTACAATGTACATGCATAGTATAGGTTTACCATTAGATCACTGTTGCAAATTTTTTTCACAAAATATATGTAGCATAAAAATATGTAACTTTCTTCATGAGTATACATATTCAATTATTCATCATATCACACACACACACACACACACACACACATATATATATATATATATATATATGTATATATGACATTGTATGTCTATATACATATATATATATATATAGAGAGAGAGACAGACAGACAAGTAGCTTATACCTGCTGTGAACGCATAGCCTATAGTAGAACCTATAAGAGGAAATTACCGTTTTATTTCCCTTTTTATTGGGATTGATATCATCGTACTAAAGCAGTGATTGGACTAATAATATAATATAGCACTGCTTTCAACGCAGCCATTCTCACGACGGAACAGCCATGCAGTCCACATATAATGATGTGTCAAACGAGTACACACATACACACATACACACACACACACACACACACACATATATATATATATAGCGCACTACAGCCCTACACTCTTACATTTTACATTTATATATATATATATACGCGCTAAACTTCAACGTTCACGCACGTTCTATATCCAGTGTTCGTGCATGTTCGGTCACTGTTTATGTCCTCTGTTTACGTTCATCTCATTGTTCATGCTTGTTCACCCACTGTTCTCGCACGTAAACCCCACGGTTCGTTTTGTTCACACACAGTCCACAAACGTTCAGCCAAATGTTCGTGTTTGTTCACTCACTGTTCACCCACGTTCAACCTTGTGTTCGTGTTTCTCCCATGGTTCAGCCACGTTCAATTCAATGTTCGTGCTTGTCCACCCATCGTTCACCCACGTTCAACATTGTGTTCGTGTAAGTTCACCCACTATTCACCCATGCTCGTGTTTCACACACTGTTCACCCACGTCCAATCCAAATGTTCGTGTTTATTTATCCACGGTTCAGGTAGTTCATCTCTGTGTTCACGCGTAATTGCATCTCAGGCCAATCCAACCATGTGTTCATTATGTGTTCATATGTGTTCATATGTGCTCATATGTGTTCATATGTGTGCCATCCTCTGCTCTCGCGTTTTCAACCGTGTGCACATGGTGTTCTGAGGTTTGCAGTTTTGGTTTTGTTGGATCGAAAAAAGCACCAGAATGGAATTAGTCGGTGATCATTTTCAGCTCAGTTGCAGACATTTGATCGAATTACGTTCCATCAGAAACGATCGATAAACATCAGACAAAGAAACAAAGTTGCTTATGAGAAATTTGTCATAGGATGACTATAGCCAAATAGCTTCGCTTGTTTCTGCCATGGTTGGTCATTCTCGTCTTACGTATTTTATTCATTTCCGGTTGTGATCTTCTTGTTCCGTTTCTCCTTTCAGGTTTTTGTTCCTCTATTTACACATTAAAAACTTTCGTCATAGATCTCATCTAACTGTAAAAACGACCGTTTTTCCTCTAAAGATTTAACTAATCTTAACTCTTCTCTCTTTTGTAACTGGTTGCAATCTATCAACTGGCAGAAAGCATACAATGCGAATATAGCATTTGCGCGCTTAATATCGCAGTGCTTAATAAGTTCACCCAATTGTGCGCGCTCGTTTTTCGTAGAGTTCAAATTGGTTCATCCAGTTGATCACGTGCATTCGTTCTTTCCTTGTTCTTTCTTGTTCTTGTTCCTCCTCACTTTCTGTGTTTTTCTGGTTTGTATAATCGCACTGTTAAAATGCAATTCTCTGGTCCTCAATAAAATCTGCATACAGTTCATCAGCAACAGATAGATAGAGAGACACACAGACACACAGAAAGAAATACAGACAGACATGCAGACACACAGAAGGACAAACACACACACACACTGACTCACAGGCACACAGATAGAAGGATCGACAGAAATGCAGATAGACAGATAGATAGACAGACATACAGTCAGACATACAGTCACAGACACAGACACAGACACATGCGAGCAGACCCAGACACACAGATAAACAGATGGGCAGACAGACAGGCAGAAATAAGATTTTTTAAAAGACAGATAGACAGACACACAGACAAGCATACAGACGGGTAGATAGACAAACAAGCAGACAAACGGCAGCATGTGTCTCTAAGCAGAAGGTGGGAGGGGGACAAACGAATAAAATCCCAATCGGCTTTTAAAACCTTCAAGAGACAATTTTGCATTTGACAGCAACGCACTACAGCCGTATACAGCCGCGTCTCTCAGCGATAAATCTCAGTTGCGCAAACGCTTATGAAGGATATTTGCATTCTCTGTCGATTCCGCCAGAAGAGGCTGCCATGCGTGGCCCGCCGCAGCGCGTATGCGTTACGTCGTTGGGCTAATCGCGCCCCTGACAACCGTTGGGCTAATTGAGCTGATCAGGAAATATAGCCCTGACTACATCATGGCGTCCGTTGCTCGCTTCGTAATGGCTTCGGCGTCGTCACAGGGCGCTGTGCTGATGCCTGAAATTGCGCATTTATATTGAAAACCTTCGACCGCTGGGGGGCCACGCGTCCGTTAAAATCACCGCACGGAATGCGATGCGGAGGCGCTAATGGAACCTATCGCCGGTCGGGAAAATCTCCAGGGGCATCAGAGGCGATCGCCCGGCATAAGATTTTCCATTTGCGTCGAAATATGTGGCTTCGTGACCCCTGACCCCTCCTGACATCTGATTGGGTGGCAGGCTGTTAAGCGGGAATGTTTTTGGGAGGGTGTGGGGGGGGGGGGGGTATGGAGTGGTGCATTGCGTCTAAAAGCTGCGTTAAAACAAGTGAGGTATAGTATAGGCAACGAGGACATTTTCATCTGCCATATAATATGGATATCATCGTCTTCAATCAGCTGTATATCGATCAAGAATTTATCAGGGAACGTCCATAAATGACCACACAATTTGGGAGGATTTTTTTTAACCCTTCCCCCCACCACATCGTCACTCGTCGTCACAAAAGTCATACCCATCAAATATGACGTCACAAAGCTGTGACCCCAAACATAGATGCCCAGAATGTTTTATGGCATATGGCCTATGCATTTTTTAAATCATCGAATAAAGTAACTATGAGTCTATGACTATAAAATACTTGCAACTTGTCCTCCTTGTCCTGCGTGGTCGAGTGGGTTGTAGCCCGCTCGCCGCGCCGGCGGCCCGGGTTCAATTCCCGGGCGGGGATCTTTACAGCGGGTGGCTCGGTCGCAATATAAACGTGGAGTGTGAGGTTGTTCTCTGCCTCCGACACTAATCATCTTCGATATGAAACAGTGTCGTTAAGCCCTGAACATTTTCCTCCTCGTCCTTCCGCTCCTGCTCCTCTTTATCCAGCTTTTCTCCTCTTTCACCCCCCATTCTCCATCACCTCCTCTTTCTCCTCCTCTTTCGCGCCCCATTCCTCCCTCTTCTCCACCTACTCCCACTCCTCCTTTTCCACTTCCTCCTTCTCCCTCCTCGATCTTCTCTCCACTCTCTTCTCCGTCCTCTGTGCCTTCCATTCTGGTCCTATTCAAAGGACGAAACGTCCTCAAGATACGACGTGTCGCGGTCGCCACTCTAAGAAGCGCTGAGCGAATTAAAGCGAAGTCGGACGAGCGAGGAAGCGCTAAGGTTAGAACCGTTAGACGGACCGTGCAGCAGCAATACAGAGAGACGAAAATACGAATGAAATGGCGCATGGAAAGAAAGACGCGTGGCTTATCGGGTCCTCGATTCGGTGTCAGAGGCGAATGACGACAGGACGACAGGCCGATTTAACCCTCCACCCCTTCCTCTTAGATGGATCTACCCGACTACCCTCCACCCCTTCGCCTCAGATGGATCTGCCCGTTCCGAGCAGCTCAAGATAGAAAGGTCGGTTGATTCGGGTCGACGGAATTTCCATTTAGGTATGCACTGCTGATACATCGTGGAACTCTGCGCGCGTGTGTGTTTGTGTGTGCGTGTGTGTTTGTGTGTGCTATGTGTGCGTGCTTGTGACTATGCAAGTACGTATAAAATTGTATGATTGTGTGTATATGATTGTATGAATATGTGAATATGTGCATACAATGTATGCACAGCGTATGTATGACATTGTATTTATGCATATATGCATACATTATGTGTGTAGGATATGCATGTGGGCATTATGTTGAAAGTATTTTATAATTAATTATTGTTGGCCCTATTATAGTCATATTGCTTTTAAAAATGATCTTCATTGTCCTCAGTCATTTTGTAGGTCCATATAAAATTATAGCTCCCATTAATGTTAATCCAAGTGATGTTATGTCCTCATAATTTATGTCATCTATCCACCGTGGTATTCGTCTGCATTTGTTGCTCTATTCTTCGAATATTGCAAGCAGTAAATCGTATGATATTCGGTCAATTGGCATTCTCTCCACATGTCCAATTTTGTCCATTGTCCAAACCATCGGAGCGTTGAGCGACTTTATCTAGGAGAGCATTCTCAACCCCGAATACTCGCTTAATTGACCCTTTAATGCCGGAGGGTATAGGATTTCCCATACCATTAATTTACTACCATCTCGGCATTAAAGGGTAGACGCAGTCCTTGCTCATTTTTTGATGTCTTGAAATGCCTGCGATATTAACAACCAACCCATTTGAGCTGTATATAAGAATTCTTTTCTCACCCTGTCTTCTCATCATCAGCTAAACATTGCAATCCGTTTAAATATGAAAATCAATTGTTTCACCGTCTCTTATATTTTTGTCGTGGTTTTCTATCTAAATTTTCTACATTTGGAATGCTGAACAAGAAATGCCTTCATCATTATTCCAAATGCTTTTTGAGTTAATTAAAAAATCTCCTTTATCTGTCTATCGTTGTTGCCATTTGCGCTTACTGGTCCTAAGTAGTGGGAAAAGGAAGGGTTCTGGCTCAGTCACGCTCTCTCCTCATTAATTATGCTAATTAATGCAAGCAAAGTGCACGGGTTCTTTCCCCACTACTGCCCTCCCATAGATAAAGTACTTGTTCCATTTGCTCAAGAGACTGTTCTAAGATGCTGGTAGGTTGTGCTACATTGTATGAACTATGTTGCTTAGGGGTCGTTCATAGAAATTTAGGTCGACTTTTGATTCCTTCCACTCGCCAATGTCGCCTGCAAACTGAAGGTCATTCTTCCACATAATTGTATGGTTGTTGGCACTGATGCTTCCGTATACTATTGGCCCAACAGATATGTGAAAGCTTGTTTGCCTGCTACATGTATGTGCACTTGTTATAGCGCCCCTTCAAGATTTATACTCAGAAGCTATCCCGACTACAAAGCGGACACTGCATCGGATTTTCACGCCGAAGCGCTGAGCAATTGTGAGCGAAGGATTTGCTCAAGGTCCCTACGAGACGGCTTGAGGTGGATTCGAAGCTGCACCCCTCCGGCTGCAAGGCAGCGAACATACCCACTGCACCGCTGCACCCACAGTTTGTAAGTTATAAGTCTATGTCTGACCTATATGTCAGCGTGTTTGTCTGTCTGCTTGGGTGTGTGTGTGTATGTCTCTGTCTTTGTCTGACAGACGGATGGACAGAAAGACAGTGAGATGAGCACGCAGACAAAGACAGAGTCGGAATGGTCGACCAACACGGATGCGCTTTGGGTCAGTGATGTGTCTATCATTCTGTCGGACAGGGGTGGAGATGGTGAAGATGGTGGACGAAGGTGATAGGATGAAATGGCGAAACGTCGTCTTTATAACGACACAACCTTTTCCGTCGCCTCTCGTTTCCATTGGGACGTCTCTCTCGATATGGACGACGTAATGGATAGAATCACGCATTTGTCAAAGATACAGACGCACAGATACAGAGAGCGTCAGAGAGAGACAAAGAGAGACAGACAGACAGAGACAGACAGACAGAGAGACAAAGAGACAAAGAGAGACAAAGAGACAAAGAGAGACAGAGAGATAGATTGAAATAGATAAAGAGAGACAGAGAGAGACAGAGACAAGGAGAAAGGAAAAGACAGAGAGAGGCAGATATAAAGAGACAGAGAAAGAAATAAACAGAGAGAGACAGAGAGAGACAGAGAGCGATAGAGACAGAGACAGAGAAAGACAGAGACAGGCAGAGAGAGACAGAGAGACAGAGAAAAACAGATAGAAACAGAAACAGAGAGAGACAGATAGAGAGACAGATAGAGAGACAGATAGACAGAGAGAGAGAGACAGAGAGACAGTGTGAGAGAGACACAGAGAGACAGAGTAAGACAGGGAGAAACAGAGAGAAAGAGAGATAAAAATACAGACATACAGAAAGAGAGAGACAGAGTGGAACAGAGAGGGACATGCATAGAAAGACAGAGCGTGAGGTGAGGCCGTGAGGTAAATACATGTGCAGACTGCAGCAGCAGAGTAAGTGGATATGGACGCGTACTATACATGTGTCTGGACTTTTATGAGGCGCATTTTACAGCCGTCAGTGAGTCGGACACGAAAGGAAATCGACGAAGATAAAAGCAGAGAGACAGAAGCAGACGAAGACGGTCTGAGATAGAGACAGAGAGCGTCAGACAAGCAGTCAGGAACAGTGACAGATATAGGGACAGAGTTCAGATGAAAGGTATTAGCCTATAGGCCGAGAGAAAGTTATGCGGTTTTAGATGAAAGACAGAGGAGCAAGTAAAAGAGAGAGGTGTGTCTTTCGTTTTTTTTTACTGAGATGCACAGAGACAAACAGACATAAAAAATATGCATAGAAGTAAGTAGGTAAGTAAAATTTAATAAGAAACTTAATTAAGAAAGTAAGTAAGTAAATTAATTAATTAGATACTTAAGTAAGTATGTAAGTAAGTAAATTAATTAGTAAAGTAAGTAAGTAAGTAAGTAAATTAATTAGAAAATTAAGTAAGTAATTAAGTGAGTAAGTAAGTATGTAAGTAAATTAATTAGAAAATTAAGTAAGTAAATTAATTAGAGAATTAAGTAAGTAAGTAAGTAGGTAAGTAGATGTCTCGTAGATTGCAAATAAAGGAGAACAATTGAACTGTAGAAGAAGAGCTGATTGCTGGAGCAGGCAAGAAACTCGTCCATAAGACGAAGTTCTTTGGTCATTGCGTCCATCAACTCACTTGCCAACTCTTCGTGAGCACAAAATTACTAATCTACAACATATAAACTCTACTACACAAGACGGCAAGAGAGGGCATCCTTTAATGCTGCATCTCGTGAAATCTAATTTGTTTTAAAATAGTTTTAGAAACCGATACGTTTATATTCCGTTATATTTAGCTATCAATTAATGAGTGACTTTAAAATCAGCTGTCATCATCTATCATTAGGTTTTTATG
The DNA here is from genome assembly GCA_945859605.1 of Lumbricus rubellus. Lineage (NCBI taxonomy): Eukaryota > Metazoa > Annelida > Clitellata > Crassiclitellata > Lumbricidae > Lumbricus > Lumbricus rubellus. The sequence continues at coordinate 41,755,335 of OX243816.1, read as the reverse complement.
TGATCGCTCTATATACAAACAATAGCTTACAATGTAACGAATGAGCGCCTGTATGATGCAGATAAAGGTTACTTACTTTTACTTATAAAAGTTATAAATGCACTCTAGTGAATACATACATACATGATTGTATACTACATGCAAATATACATGGATGCATACATACATACAGACCAGCGTGCATAGCCCTACATACATTTATACATTTATGCATGCACACATATGCATGTATGTGCAAACTCACAGACAAACATGCACGCTTGCACGTGCGAAGGCTGGATTACGCTATAGGCTTGCTGTTAGTGGAAGCGGAAAAATAGACACAGACCTGCAATTCTTGTCATAAGGCTTCGTGGGGGTTTGTGGGATTCGTGGGGTTCGTGGGATTCGGGGGTTCGTGGGATTCGGGGGTTTGTGGGATTCGTGGGGGTTCGTTGGGGTTTCTGGGGGTCCGTTTTACCCACAGAGGACGAGTCATTTTAAGCCATCCTTGATTCGCTGCAGATCCGACTCTGCATGACGACATTAACTTGCGATAGGTGGCGCTTTATCCATAAATGCATTTGCAACGTTGGCAATCGCACGACGACGAATGCTGGCGACATGTAGCGCGTGCATAATACGAGTCTGTCTGTCTATCTGTCCGTCTGTCCGTCTGTCTGTGTAACAGTCTGTCTATCTGTCTGTCTGTGTAACAGTCTGTCTGTGTAACAGTCTGTCTATCTGTCTGTCTGTGTAACAGTCTGTCTATCTGTCTGTCTGTGTAACAGTCTGTCTATCTGTCTTTTTCTCTGCCTGCCTGTCTGTCTGTCTGTCTGTCTGACTATCTGCCTGCATGCATGTCTACCTATCCATCAGCTTCTTTCGTCTGTCTGTGTAGATGTCTGTTTATCTATATGTCTGTGCGAGTGTTTGTCTGTCTATCTATCTGTTTCTGCCTATCTGTCTATCTATCTATCTGTTTGTGTATGCGTTTGACACGCGGCGATGTCTGCATCTTGTTTTTATACAGACCCACACACTGAGCCACCATTACTATGCGCATTGCGCACGCATATATACATTTAGAAATAAACATTCATCTGATCTTTTAGATCAGGCGTAGATCTTTATTTCCTAATAGACGCTGATGTTTGTGTAATCACGTGGACAGACGCAGACAAAGGCAGGTACAAAGACAGTCACCTAAACGGACATTTTATATGCATGTTTATATACATACTAGCTGACGTACCCGGCGTTGCCCGGGAATTTTAGGATTCGGGCCGTTGTCCTCCCTCCGTCCGTCCGCCCATCCGTCCGTCCGTCCGTCCCTCCCTCCCTCCCTCCTACCCTCCCTTCCTCCCTCCGAACACAATATCTATTTTTATCATATACTCATGAGCGTGTGTATGTGACATATGTCACGATATATTTGTACACCCCGTCATGACATTTATGTCATGACGGGGTGTACACGAAACATATCGTGACATTGTGGTAGGCGCCGACTTGTGAAACACTTCAAAGACCAGGGTGCACGGCGGGAAAGACGAAGTATACAGCAGAGAGCGATATTAAACTAATAACGCCACAGCAATTAGACTATAATAGGCTATATAAGTTGTTCACCCACTGATGCATGTATATCACATTATAATATATATATATATATATATATATATCACATTATATAACGTGATATACATGGCTGGACAACTTATTTTGGAAGAACCTTATATAATATGTTGTTCTTACTGCATATACTGCATGCAGAGGTTCGTTGGAGCATTCTTAAAGCAAGCCAAAGTTGTTTGTGTGACGTTAATAGAAGCCGGAATGGGCGATAATACGTGAATTATCCCTGCTTGATTGTAACAGATCAACATCAGCGTGATCTTCAGCCTGCTTAAGGAAACAGAATCCGGACCATAGAAAACTATATAAGGTGTGTTTGCCTTTGGTTAGAAACACTTTTATAGCGCATATACATTGTCGGCTGAGTACACCGGTATCATATATAGGCCTATATGCGAATTTAGTACCGAAAAAGTGACCAGTTTTGTGATTAGCAAGTAATGGTAGAAGACTATAGTGTATTTTGTTTAGTTTGGGCCTGAAGGGAAAGAAGAAGAAGAAGAAGAAGAAGTATATTTTGCTGGTTAAGTCTATTAAAACTTATAGAAACCAGTGTGAAATGACAATTCGTTGAGCCGTTGATTGTAGGCCTACATTCTGCGGCGAAATATTGCTTAATAAGCAGGCTGCTAAGCGCTCTGGATAAAATGTTGCTTCACGCTCACCTTATAATAGGCCTATATACTTGATGGAGTACCCGGCGTTGCCCGGAAAGTTTAGATTTCTTACCCCAATCATCCCCCTTCCACTCTTCCCCACGCCATTGGCGCACTCAGCGTTTTCCGGGAAATTTCGATTTATCTTCCCATCTTCTCCCACGAAATTTATATAGCGCCTATCGTATAGAGTGCACACCGATCAGAGGCGCTCCCAGTGCAAGAAACCAAACGAAAAGAGGTCTGCTTAACCCTAACCCTCTGCCCCTTCTAGTGTGGGCGTGCGTGTGTGCGCGTGTGTGCATGTGTGTGTGCGTGTATGTATACATGTAAGCTTATGTAAAGCACCCTGGAAGTTTTTGCTCCTGACGATGCCATAGACATTGTTGTTGTTACATTACATTACATCAGCACATCGTACAACCGCCCAATGTTCTAATAGCCTGGGAGGGACAGGCCTACGCAGAAAATATGGGGGGGGGTGTGACGCTGCGTGTAGTTGCGTGTTCCTTGCGGCATGCATGACATGCAGCTGAAAGAATAGTTCGTGAATCAAGTCAAAGCTAGACATCGAATCAGTGCGATGATTGGCAGGCAGTTCTAAAGCTTCATAACCAGATTAGTGAAGAAACGGAAAGCACGCAAAACACACGATTCAGTTTCCTATGCCATTAATCTCACCATGCACCCTATAAGACGGTATTCTGTCGCTGTAGAATTTTCTAAGTCAGTTGTATACAAACTAAGAGCAGCGTACAACTAATGCTATGGATACAAATCAATACGCTTTGTATAGCGCCTTTTCTCACTGAGGAAAAACTTAGTGATATGTAACACTGTAAATGTATTGTTACTATCGTCCGCTACAAGTGTTATCTTGCTCTCCAACTCTACGATGAAAACCTTGAAAGGATTCATGCGAAATTGCAACTAATAGTATTAGTAACGATAATGATGACGATGATGATGATGATGATGATGATGATGATGAAGATGATGATAATAATAATAGTGTTACTATCACTGTCTCAAATTCTTCTTCTTATTTATTACAATGTCTTATTTTTATTATAATTGTTATTTTTTTCATTATAATAATTATTACTCAAGCTTTAAACCCTTTATAGCGACTGAACTTTTGCATCACTCGAACCGGACCATCTGATAAGAAACACAACGAGGCTTACCTAAATGACAATAGCTTGCCATTAAATAGATCTTTAACTCAGTAGCCATTACATCAAATCCCTCAACGTCACGATTACCGCATCCCATGCGATAAGGCCCGTAAAAATGCAGCATGGGACAATGCTATCCAACGCCTCGCGAGTCTAACTTGTTGCTAGGATGAGTCAAAACCAGACCGCGGACCCTGGCCTTAAAGTCGCCAATTTAGCGTTTAGCGATCCAATGTATTCCCTATTGTCGACCTATACCGCCTGATCGTACACGCCCAAGAGAGCGCAGTACGGATCAGATGAAATACCCAGCCGTGGAAAATACCCAACCTCATAGAGACTATGATATCAATCGTCAAAGCTGGGAGACAGAGAAGGGAGAAAATTATAGCTTGGAGACCAGTGAGCTGTTGACAATTGAAGGCAACGATTGGCAAAGTCTCCGAATGCAAAGATCGAATGTTGCGATGAAAACTTGTTTCTAATCTGATGGAGATAGTCTTATGGGATCGTTTATGGCGATTCTTTGGGGCTTCGATACTGAATACACGAGGGTCCTATTTGAAGCAGTTTCAACCATCTTATTGACGTCTCTCACTTGTCAATGCCATCGTCATTATCATCGTCATCATCATCGTCATTATCATCGGCATCATCATCGTCGTTATCATCGTCATCAGCGACATCATCGCTTATCAGCATATCTCGTCATTATCGTCGTCAGCTTAATTGCGATTATCGGATTCATCGTCGCAGCAGTAATGCAGTAATGCGGAATAAATGTCGGTATATACATGTATACGTCATCGGCGTCATCATCTACTTCGTAGTCTTCATCATCATTATCATTACTGATGTTATCATAGTCATCGTAGCTATCGTCACCAATATCATCATCATCATCATCTTCATCACCACCACCATTCGTCATCATCATCATCATCATCATCATCATCAGTAATAACATCATCATCATCATCATCATCATCATCATCATCATCATCGAAAGACTAACAAAAAAGACTTTACCTGCGAGCGAAGTCGTTTCGAATCCGCTTCCAACGGCGACGTGAGCAAAAATCATTTGGACAAAAAGACAGATGAAGACGAAGATGTTGTTCGCTCTGCATCTGTAACCGCCACCACCAGCAGCATCCCTCCTCTGCACCACCACCACCAGTAGCAGCAGCAGCAGCCGCATCAGTGGCATCAGTGGCACCAGGAGAGGCGAAGATGACATGATCATGTCCACTCGAGAGTAGGAACAGAGTTCGAATGGAGAGACGGCGTTCGTCGTCGATCCTATAAAGTAGCAATGAATGGACGGCGGCGGCGACGGTGGCATGTCGAGGAGGAGAAGGGGGAGGAGGAGAAGGAGGAGAAGGAGGAGGAGGAGGAAGAGAAGGAGGAGGAGGAGGAAGAGAAGGAGGAAGAGGAGAAGAAGAAGGAGGAGAAGGAAGAGGAGAAGGAGGAGGAGGAGGAAGAGAAGGAGGAAGAGGAGAAGAAGAAGGAGGAGGAGAAGGAAGAGGAGAAGGAGGAGGAGGAGGAGGAGAAAGAGGAGGAGGAGAAGGAGAAGGAGGTGAAGGAGGAGGAGGAGGAGAAGGAGGAGGAGGAAGAGGAGGAGAAGGAGGAGAAGAAGGAGAAGGAGGAAGAGAACGAGAAGGAGGAAGATGAGAAGGAGGAGAAGGAGGAAGAGGAGAAGGAGGAGGAGGAGGAGGAGAAAGAGGAGGAGAAGGAGGAGAAGAAGGAGAAGGAGGAAGAGAAGGAGAAGGAGGTGAAGGAGGAGGAGGAGGAGAAGGAGGAGGAGGAAGAGGAGGAGAAGGAGGAGAAGAAGGAGAAGGAGGAAGAGAACGAGAAGGAGGAAGATGAGAAGGAGGAGAAGGAGGAAGAGGAGAAGGAGGAGGAGGAGGAGGAAGCATCGCTCTCTTTCCGATCAGACGCAGCTCGCAGTCGACACAACACCGACCGACGGACGGATGGGAGACCGACCACCGCCAGCCCATCTCCATCTCCTTTGAAGTCCATCCCACTGTTGTATATGTCGCTGCCTACATGTGTCTCTGTTCCTTTCATCACGTCTCTATCTCTCTCTGTCTCTCTCTTGAGACCTGTCTGTGTCGATATCTCTGTCGGTCTGTCTGTCTGTCTGTCTGTCTATCGCTCTTACTTGAGGTATATCTGTGTCAATGTCTCTGTTTGTCTGTCTTTGTCTGTTTGCTTGTCCCTTTGTCAGTACTTTCAGTTTTTGGTTCTCCCACTGTGTCTTTCTGTCTGTCTTTCTGTCTGTCTCTCTCTCTGCCCGTGTCTTGTTGTCTTTGTCTCCGTGTGCGTCTGTTTCTGTCTGATGTCTTCGGTCTTTGTCGCACTCTATTAGTCTATTTTCTTTCCTCGCAGCTGTTTACAACTCATTCATTCTTCCTTTTCTAACTCGATTTATATCCCAATCACTCCTCACAGAAGTCACATGTATATATATATATATATATATATATATATATACATTTGTCCGCATGTAGGCTAATACACGGCTAAATATCCAGGGTGAAATGTGCTTAGAACTGTTCGGTGTACACGTTTAAGCCGATTATTGTCCGAAACCGTGTTGTCTGCTTTTTGAGTTGTCAATATTCACGCCGTACTGTCAGCGATTGTTATTATGCATAATTTGAAGCGCTTTCGTTCTTTTTATCTCTCTTTTGTTCTTTTTTATCTACCACTGTCTATGTCTTTCTTTCTCTCTGTCTCTATGCGTGTGTGTATTTGCAGTTTAACGTCACTGAGACCATTAGCGACGCCCTCCTCCTTTATCCTTTATCCAGGCTTGGGACTAGCACTGGCAGAGTCTTTTGTCTTTCATTATATCCTCTCTCACTCTTTCTGTTTTGCATGATCTTTTGTTCATTCTTTGGCTCCCTCGCTATAGAGCTCGCATAACCCTAACTCTGATTCTTTTTCTCTGCATACCCCTCTGTCACTCTCCCTCCCTCCATCTGTCACTCTCCCTCTCTCCCTGTGTCGGTTCACTCCTGTCCATGCGACATGCAAGTGACGATAGATGCTCCAGTGTATACGGTCGCCTTGAAGAAGACAACGTTGGCAACGTTGGCAATTCCATTGATGATTGCCAGATCTCGAACATTGTTAGCCATCACAATAATAATATGTCCAATTGTCCATGCATACAACACACACAGACACACACAAGACACACGCACACACACCACATGCACACACACACACCACATACACACACATGCACACACGTACACATGATTTTTATTGCTCAGCATATATGAGTCTATAATAGCGTTGCACCCTATATACACTGTGTCCCAATAAATCGGGACCCCTTTTTATAATGTGAATAAAACAGACAAATCTTAATCGATTTTCACAATTTTAAAACTGTTTTTATCCTGAGATAATTATCTTCCACTGGTTCAAATATGAAGTTTCTGGCATGAATATTGACGTCACAATTACGTCATTTGCATCAGGGAATTCATTATGTTAAGTATACCGAACACAACTTTTTCGGTACTTAATATATGAATTCTCTGATGCAAATGACGTAATTGTGACGTCAATATTCATGCCAGAAACTTCATATTTGAACCAGTGGAAGATAATTATCTCAGGATAAAAACAGTTTTAAAATTGTGAAAATCGATTAAGAATTGCCTGTTTTATTCACAATATAAAAAGGGGTCCCGATTTATTGGGACACAGTGTATACTGATTTTATTTAGAATTGTAGGCCTATACAGACACAATGATGTATTCTCTTTTTAATATATTATACACACTGTATACAAACATATGCGTACATTATGTGCGTAATTTATATACAATAAAAAATACAAATGCATAAAAAGTTGCGCAATACATCATCAAATAGGGCCTATGAATGACACATTATATAGATGCATTTGAGAGTGACGTTTAATATATTATATGCATAAAATATATTATGTATTGTAATTAATAAATATATTCTATGGATGCTTATGAATAAAATACATTCCATCATTAAGTTGAGAGCTTAATTTGTTATCAATTGGATCGACATAAATTGCTGTTTATTGCACTATGGTCTATACGATATGATAAGCTTATTAGACTGCAGTGCAGCGTGTGATGAAAAATTGCAACATGCGTTATATGGATGTAGAATTGTAGATGCAGCGTGGAGTGCGCAAACACGGCCCTCTCAACGTCTGCATGGTATTTTATTGAAGACTTATTTTGTGCCACACCTTTTGTTGCCAGGGTCTTCAATCCGATTTCTTTCTTAAGATAAAGCGATGGGTTAACATGTCTGTTTGCAAGTCTAAAAATGTCGTTTGTGGTATCTACGAGCAATTCATTGTTATAGCGCCTGCATAAGTCAGGCTCTTAATTGGTCTCCGTTAGATACAAACACAGTCATCTCGTTCATTCATGCATACATACAATGCATACATACATACGTGTGTGCATATAGGCTATTCATATTATATGCACATATACATGTATATACACAAAATATAGGCCTATATGCGTATCTGTACAAGCAGACACTGCACTGACTGCAGACAGACATTCAAATAGACTCGATGTTTTTCAGTTATTAGACCAATCAGTTTATTGGTTTTACAGAATAATATATATATATATATACATACATATTTTATATATACATACAGAATTTATATATATATATATATACTATATGCGGATAGATGAAGAAAGATATTTGAACATAAATGTGGACGGACATAGATACATGTATGCATGTAGAGTTATATAAAGGAGCAGAGCAGCTTTTGACAGACGGAGACAGAATCGGAGCGAGACGCATCATGGCCTGCATGGGAAGGAGGTTGAAGGTGAAGTACAACACATGACAGTGGGCATGGAATGAAGCGGACGAAGGAAGAGGAAGAGGAAGATGATCGGCAGTAGGAAGACTACAGGAGGAGGAAATGGAGAGATGGAAGAAGGATGGGGTTATAAATTGGATATTATGGTGATGGCACTGAGAAGGAGGAGGAGCAGGAGGAGGAGAAGAAGGAGAAAGAGGAGAAGGAGAAGGAGGAGATGGAGAAATGGCAGGAAATGGAGCAGGAACAGGTAAAGGAAGAGAAGATGCTATAGAGGATGAGGAGGCGGATGAATAGGAGGAGGAGGAGGAGTGGGGTGGAAGATGATGAAGAGGAGGATGAAGAACAGTGTAGAAGGATCGGGAAGATGCGAAGTAAGAGAAGAAAAAGCCAAAGAAGGAAGAATAGGAACAGGAAGAGAATGCAAAGAAGAAGAGAAGGATGATTAGAAGGAGGAAGAGGAGGAGTTGACGAGAACGATGTAATACAGGAAAAGATGAAGAAAGAGGAGGAAACGGAGAAGGTGGAGAAGACGGAGAAGGAGGAGGAGGATGAGTCTGCATGAAACAGAAACCAGACGAGAGATTTCGCCTGGAGACGAGGCGCCATCTCTTGTCGTCGTCGAAAGATGGAGAAGAGGAGAAGAAGAGGAGCGGAGAAGAAGAGGAGAAGGAGGAGAAGAAGAAGAGGAGGAGAAGAAAAGGAGGAGGAGGAGAAGGAGGATGAGGATGAGTAGGAGAAGATTGTCATTGAGAGACGTCGAGAGAAAGACCAGACTCAGCAGGAGGCGATATTCATCAAGTATTCATTTAGATATAAATATCAGACTATTATCTATCATATAAAATACTATGTTTTTCTGACACATCCATTTCGCACACACACGCACGCACAACACACACACACACACACACACACACACATGCACGCACAGGCACATACACCCGCCCCTACACGCTCACATACACATGAACACACGCACACGCGACCACACACAAGCGTGTAGAGGTAATCATGCAGACGCACACATACACATACTCACTGGCACACACTAAAGCACACAGGCATCCACACATACATAAACGCATTGCGCAATGTGACACGCGCACAGAAAACTCATGATGCTATACCCACTGGCGATTGTGTCAAAGGACATACATGTACAGAGGAACGTCTGCGAGAGACACTGCGCTTGCCAGCGTGTCTTTACTGCCACGTTTGTATGGATGTGTGTGTGTGCGTGTGTTTGTGTATGTGTGTATGTATGTGTGTGTGTTCAGTGTGTGTGTGCGTGTGTTCAGTGTGTGTGTGTGTTCAGTGTGTGTGTTCAATTGTTCCAATTGTTTCAATCGTTTCGATTGTTTTGCCTTCTTTTCATGATGTACGACAAACGAAATGTTTAAGATTAAGTTTTATCATCGAGCAGCAGAATCATAGACGTTCCAAGCGCATGAACGTGCAGGAATTATAAGATCGAAATTATACAAACAGACACACAGGCAGGCAGACAAACAGAAAGACAGACATGCGTATTGACAGACATGCAAACTGACAGAGAGAGATAGACAGACAAACATACAGACAGATACATGAAGACAGACAGGCAGCAAACAGGCAGGCACACAAACACAAAGATAATAGACAAACAAAAAGATAGACAAACAGAAAGACAGACATGTAAACAGACAGACAGACAGACAGATAGACATAAAACATACAGACAAACTTGAAGGCATAAATACAACCATACATAATGAATGTGCGCCTGTCATATGCAAATAAAGATTACTTGCATACTTACTCACTTACTTGGAAGGAAGGGCGGACAGACAGACAGACAGACAGACAGAGATGGAAAAGTACGCTGACAGGTTGAAAGATCAAACTAAAGTAAACGATATTTACCAAAACATTTTCATGCAATAATACAATGAATTGATTTAATTTCATTTTACAGATTACATAATAATTTCTGAGCCTTTGAGGAGATTTCAGATATATCCATCAAAGCTGCTTAGTTTAGCTTAATGTTGAGCCATTATTATTATTATTATTGACTTCATGCATCAAAAGACGCTTGACAAGTGGCGCAATCGGTTTAAGTGTTGGTTTGAGAAATTAAAGATGGCCATTGTCTTCAGGGTTTGATTCTTGATTCTTGCAGAGTGCTTTCTTATCTCAGATGTTCTAACCCAGCCTCCGCAATTAAATGGCGCAGCAGCTTTTTGGATGGATGGTAGACTATCAGCTGCTGCTGCAGTAACGGCAGAAGGGCTCGCTAAGTAAATTTCCCGCTTCGGGCTTTTTTCAGCTTTGTCTCTATATCCTCTTAATTTCCGCCTGATCTGTCTCTCTATATGTCTCTGTGTCTGTCCAAATGTATGTCTTTGTTTCCGTATGCCAGTGTCAATGCGTCTTTAAAGACGATTAGAAAAGTCACCGCTGGTGAGCACCCGCAAACATGCAGAACACCATCGACGAACTCCCTTCCTTTCGGATTTGACACCTTTGCACCGTGTTTGGCGAAGTTTTCATGATATAAAAGGGTTAACGATTGAACGATTGAAGGCCGCTTCAAACAAAGACTCAAATCGAAGCAGGGCTTTGTTAATTTAAGGAAGTTTTTCAACTGCACAGCCAGCAATTTGAATCTGGTGTGCTCTTTGGTGGAGTAAAATTTCTGATAATCATTTTATTCTTTATAAAATCATTCACCAGAAATTTGGCCTTCCTGCAAATTTTTAACTGCACAACCCTTTTCGTTCCATTTCGCTCTTCCGTTGACAAATCGACTGCACGTCTGCAATTAACTTTTTCTGATGATTTTCACTGCATAAGATTGCTTTTACAACTGCACATGTTGTGTACAACTGCACGTTAAAAATAATCCATGCGTGAGAGTAACGTCTCCCGCCTCCTTTCTCCATGCTTGGGACAGGCACTATAACTCGCAAAATCGGCGCTATTATAGGTTGAGGTGGAATCTGCCTAATGATATGTTTAACTATGCTTTATAGTTCTGTTTTGAAAAAATAACAAGAATTTGTATTGCACGCTTAAGGACGGTTTGACTCGTGGCTTAGGCCCTATATCGAGTTATTCAGAGGGTTAGAATTGCAGGGGGAATGGGGTTCAACAGTCAACATCGAGTCTTTCTTAGGACACAGCAGCAAGGCTTTCTTTGCACGTCCCAACTTCACGAGAGTCATAGTTTCACCTCCAAGTTGTTTTCTACAATTCTTCGCATACTGGTTAAGCATCATCAGGAGTGAGTTAGAATATACGAAATTACGAATAGTAGCCTATAGCCTACATGTACGTGCTTCAAGACACTAGCGTTTGCGTCGTGGCATGTGGATAATACAAGGTGAGTTAAGGAAATGGACTTAATAGGAAATACATGTATGTATTGGCATTTGAAAGAAATTAAATTGTCCAAACACTTGGCGACAATTGGAGGTTAAATGCGGCGAAGAAGTTATGGTGAAAGGTTTGAAAACGTAGGGTGAAGAAGAATTCTAATTAAGAACATGGAACATAGGTGAACGACATTGAGGTGGAGAGAAAATATCAGAAAAAATTGGAAGGAGGACGAAAAGAAAGAGAAGGAGAAGGGAAATAGCATGAGATACAAAAAAGAAAACTGAGACAGAGAAGAAAAAGAATTGAACTAAAGGAAGGGAGGGAGAAGGAAAGAAATAAAGGCAAAGAGGAGGCAAGGAATGAAGGAAAAGAGGAAGAAATGAAATAACGAAAGAGTATAAATAGAGTATAAAAGAGTATAAATAAATAGAGTATAAATAGAGTATAGAAAGAGTATAAATAAAAAGGAATGAAGAGTAAGTGAGTAAGAATATAGAACAGAGCAGTGGAATTGAACGTGAAGGAACATAATGAGAAAGACGATAGAGTGCGAGGAAATACGATGGAAATAGTAAGACTTTTTAAAGCTTATAAAAAGTAGGCATAACATGACTCTGAGATGTCTTACGTGAGAAAACTTACTTCGCTTTGATCACTTCTGAGTGAAATCCTAATCTTAAGCACCTACAAGTAAACAACGTGCACATAGGCCAACATGGTTATTTGTCTCTAAATCACACTGCAGGAAGAAAAACTACAAAGTCAAAGTCTCAAAATAACATGCCCGAGGTTTCTGTTGCTTTTAGAATATGTTAGCAAAATTTTTCCTCGTCATGTCCAAAAATCTATCAAGCCGCAAAAATTTACGAAAGTGATGTCTTGCATCGACCATCAAAGTCTACGTTTCTAAGAAATTCAATTTCGAAACTGTCGTATGTTGAAAGTCTGCTTTTGATGTGAGGGTATACCCAGGCCCGGATCTACAGTTTTGGGGGCCCTGTGCTGATCGAAAGACGGGGCCCCTTACAATTTTAAGAAGCCAGTCAGACATATAGCTGCAATAACCCGAAACATAATTTGTTATACTTTACAGCACATAAGAAGTATATATATATATACATGTAGGACAATTGTCAGGAGCTCACGACTTAAGAACTGACATCATGGGCGGAGTTTGGTTTCCGTTCTTGGGGGGGAAGGCTAAAAACTTGGGCTTAGGTTGGGGCGGAAACTTAGTCTAGAGCGAGTGGCGCCGAAATCTTTTTAGCCTCGGCACAAAATTGTTTAAAAAACTTATTAGTCATCAGGTTGAAATCTCATAAAACCATGCTATTTTCTCCACCAAAAAATTGACGACCTTTTTGTCGTGAGATTGAAGTTTTGGTTCGTCAAAAAGAACCATTTTTTCCCTCATATATTTTCGAGTCTGGGCCTTCTGGGGGCTAAGCCCGGGAAAATATACCATTTTCATGGTAAAAAATATGACTCGACCTTCTTGGGGGCTTAGCCCCCTTAGCCCCTGATAAACTCCGCCCACCGCCCATGGTTCGGCTTCCTTATATTGGTGATTGTCCACGAAACCTTGGGTCTTCTTCTCTACATCATTATCATCGAAGTCCCTCGCATTTCCTCCACAAAATTTATCAGTGACTCGTATAGTTTGAGAGGGATACATCAAAGTGACGTCATCATATACTATGACATTATCATTTTGGTTACATATTTAGTCATAGCTATGATTGCTGATTTGCTATGCATAATGCATTGCAATTTGCACTGTTTCTTTCCTGAATCCTCATGTAAGCTAATTTAATCAGTGCACGACGATTGTCGTACAGCGACGCAAGTAGGCCAACTACAAATTGGCGCGCGGCGTCTGGACAGGTGATTGTCTGGACAGCGCGTGATGTCTAGACGAGCGTACGTTGAGTGTACAAGGAGGGAGTGGAAGTGAAGAAGGAGTGTTGTGTGTTGAGAGCCGTTGAGATAGGCTGTAATAGTTGTTGTTGAGTTGCGATAGAGTAGACTGATGAAGGTAGTAGTCGTGTAGTTGTTATGATAACGCAAGTGTAGTCATTGTTGTGTTGTTGCTGATCGTTTTACTTTACATCGGATTTTGGAGTATAATAAGAAGACTTAAACACGTCGTCGTTGTTGGTTACAAAACAGTGAAAGTCTGTAGATTCTTTACCTAGCCATTTAGCTAATGAAACAGTTATCTAGGGATAGGCCTATTGCTACCACGAACTTATACGAAGAAGCTTCCGAAGAGACTGATAGGAGGAGGTGATCACAAGGAGGTTATCACACCTCACTTTATTTATTTTTTTATTTTACAATTTGGGGGCCCCACCGAAACCGGGGGCCCTGTGCTGCAGCACAATCAGCACCGTGGTTAATCCGGGCCTGGGTATACCAACCATAAAGTCTTTCTATTAGGAAAATCCTTTGTATTCTAACGCTTCATCTCTCTTTCTCTCAGTCGTCACCTTTGTAGCCAGAGGCAACCGTTCGAAATGTCAAAGCGTTAGAATAATTACTTATTAAAACATTAACTTTTCCTGAGCGGATTTCACATTATTTGCGGCTTGGAGTGCGATGCAATTTAAGCTTCCTATTCACAACTTTTCATGGAAAAAACAGAAAGAGATTAAAAGAATCTTACTTGTGCAATTCATCTGACTAAACAGAGTACCACTATCGCATGTAGGCCTAAGCTTATAATTATGATTATTTAGGCTATCATTATGGAAGGCAGTACTTTTCTGATGTACTTCAATGGGGCACTATTAAACATAGCCAGATGACCGAAATGATTTTATAGCTTTAGGAGTTTATTAAAAGAGGTGTGCAATTTGAATAATCCTACATTGTCAAAGATTGTTCCCAAAGACTCTGAGAAGCGTAAAAACTGGATCTCGGATGACACTTTCGCGCTTATCAAGAGGAAGCGCGAAGCCAAGACGAAATCACCGGTGGAATATAAGACTTTGAGAGGAGAAGTGCAAAGAAGACTGAGGGAAGACAAACAAGCCGAACTTGATGCGCTCTGCTGCGAACTGGAAGAAAATGCAAAGCGTGGAAACTGCAGACCGGTTTACAAGACAGTCAAAAATCTCACTAGACCGTTTCAGGCGCGTAAAATAGCTATCAAGGACGTCTCTGGAAAGAAGTTAGTTGATCCGGTGAAGGTTAATGAACGTTGGAAGGAATATTGTGAAGGACTTTACACAGGCAATGAAGACGAGATAACGTTCGAAATTACGGAAAGAGAACCGCCTCCACTGCGAGAAGAAATCAAACGCGCTTTGCTTAAAGCCTCTTTGCACAAAGCCTCGGGACCGGACGGAGTCGCCACCGAGCTTCTCAGATTTGGTGGTGATATGACTCTTACCATGCTACATAAGATTTGTACTGATGTATGGATATCGGGAGTCTGGCCCGACGATTGGACGCAATCAGTTTTTATCCCTTTACCGAAAAAGGGGGATCCGCTCTGTTGCGAGAACTACAGGACCATAGCGCTAGTTTCGCACGCCAGCAAAATTCTCCTAAGGGTCATCCTGGAGCGCATTCAAACTAAACTTGACAATGAACTGGCTCCTGAGCAGGCTGGTTTCAGACCCAATCGAGGCACTCGCGATCAGATTACGAACCTCCGGATCATCATAGAAAAGGCAAATGAGAGAAGTCAGAATCTCTACTTTTGCTTCATAGATTTTACGAAAGCGTTCGACATGGTGCAACACGGTCAGCTGTGGTTGTCTATGCTGGACATGGGGTTTCCCCCACAACTTGTCCAACTATTGATGAACCTATACAAACAGCAACGAGCAGCGGTTAGGACAGATAATATCACCTCTAACTGGTTTCGCGTTAAGAAAGGCGTTCGGCAAGGTTGTAACATCTCGCCTTGCCTATTTAACATCATGGCGGAACATGTAATGCGCAAGGCGCTTGACGGGTTCAGAGGGGGCTTCAGAATTGGAGGTAGGACCATCAGTAATCTTAGATACGCGGATGACATACTCTTGATCGCTACATCACCAGAGGAACTCCAGGAGCTCGTCAATCGTGTCGAATCCGCTGCCAAGGAGTACGGTTTAAAGATAAATGTTTCAAAGACGAAGGTTATGACCAATACCGATAGGATCCTCAGGATTTTTGTCGCGGACAGTGAACTAAAACAAGTGGATAACTTCACATATCTAGGCAGCAAAATCTCAAGCGATGCAAAGTGCTCAGTCGATATTAAGTCCAGGCTGGCCATGGGTATGGCGGTCATGGTGAAGCTTACGAAGGTCTGGAAAAATAAGTCCATTAGTACTCAAACCAAGCTTCGTTTGATGAAATCCTTGGTCTGGTCAGTTGCAACCTATGGTTGCGAATCATGGGTGCTTAAAAAGGCGGAGGAAAAGCAGATACAGAGTTTCGAGAACAAATGTACCCGTAAGCTTTTGCGCATTTCTTGGACGCTCAAACTTACCACAGAGCAGGTTTATCGGCTTGCCGGAACTTCACCAGAGCTCTTGGGTTCCATCAAGGCTCGCAAACTCTCCTATTTCGGTCATATCATCAGGATTCCCCAGGATTGCGTGGAAAAGCCATTATGCTGGGTCACGTGGAAGGTTGTCGACGCAAGGGTAGACCGCGTATTAGCTGGATTGACAACATTCTTGCTTGGTCCCGTCTTTCCGGATCCAATCTTCTCGCCGCTGCACGCGATAGGAGGCAGTGGAGAGCTGTAGTCCATGCATGCGACCAACCGTCGCGCAGCGACGTCGGTGATTGACATGACATGACATTGTCAGAAATAATTGACTACGCGTGTGTTTTTAATACGCTGCATGCCGCATGCGATGCTTTGAACGTTCCGAAATTCACGGATCATTCATTCATTCACTCGTTCTAGGCACTTATATTGCGCCCCTTAAAGAAATCCGCTCGGGCGTGTGCATTAGAGCGTTTCATTCACGGCCTAATTGGCCTGAGCTTCTTTTGTCTTCCAAGCTATAATGAGGCTCTAATTCAGACAGCAGTTAGTTAAAGGTTCCTCTATCCTGCGGCGGGTATTATAATGACCCTAACTAAATGCGCCACTGCATGTTCATAGAAGACCTCTCAATTATTAGTTAACTGTTTTGAGCAGCGACAGACAAAATTAATGGGATATTCGATCATTAATTACATTCAGATACCAATAGCCTCGTATATACGAGGTAGACGTTGCTGATTAAAATTTAAAACAAACATGCTTTAAAGTTCAAACCAACAATAATTGTTGTTCATTGGAGAGTAATAATTACATGTGTTTCAATGCATGGTGATATATTCAGTGTATGGTAGGCCTAAGTTACTGTAGTCTGTGAAAAGCTGTGTAAGGATGGGTTTGGTATGTTATAATGCAGGTAAAGGAGTGTAATCGTGGTAAATGAAATAGGCCTATTGGTCTACCACTTAGTATAGGCACACCTAAGACATTATAGTGATATAGCCCACAGCGGTGCATGATGGTCTAATAGTTTTAAGTGACTTGACAACACGAACACAGACGCGCACACGCACATGCACGCACATACACACACACACATACACACACAAGCACCGACACGCGCGCGCGCGCACACACACACACACATGAACGCACGCAAGCATGCTTCCATCCACTTCTTGTCATGAGATTGTCACGATGGCGAAATTACAGATTCATGGGAATGGCAACTACATTGTATAGACCTACATGTACATTGTACAATGAGGGATCATAGTAATGAGAATGTGATCGGTGACATGAACGCTGCCTTAAGCGTTGGGATTATGAAACTCTGCTGCTGCTATGCAGCTGATCAATGATCATGCTGTTGATGTTTTCGTTGATGATGACGGTGAGACCCAGAAGGAGGAGGAGGACGAGGAGGAGGAGGAGAGGAGGAGGAAGAGGAGAAAGTGAAGAAAGAGAGGATGATGATGATATTTATGAGGTTGGAAAGGATGCATCATAATCTGCATTCCTTTATGACGTGTAGGAAATAATATATGATATTTTTTTATGATGTAGGCCTATATAGGGCCTACAGTAGCACAGCGCATAATATTTCATGTACAATATGCATAGGTCTACACATAATATCTGAATGTATTATTATACATATCTATGCGTCTTATAATATATAAAAATTATTCGTCTAGTATACATAGCCTATAATTTTTTATAATATAAATATATTATAATTAATGTATAATTATATATATACACTGCTTGTGTCCGGAAAAAAGGGACCCATTTTGTAAATATGAAAATAAATAATAAATATTCATCGATTTTCACAATTCAAACACCATTTTAATCCTGACATATTTGTCTAACAAGGGTGAAAATATAAAAGTTCCAGTCCAAAAACTGACGTCATAATGACGTCATTTGTACAGAAAGTCAAATTTAAGAGATAAACGCGCAAAATCACCCAAAATTTCAATATTTTTATGATTTAATTTATCAATATTAAATGTATGTTTAATTTTATTTTTATATCTGAATCATGTCCGACTGCAATTTCTGGTCAAAGTGTACACCTTTGGCCTCAACGTAAGCTTCAAAACGGTCGCGCTAATAGCCAATAGCAGCATCGATAACCAGTTTATCAAAATCCTTCCAGGCATTAACAATTCGCTCAAGGAGTTCTTCAATGTCTCTTATTTTTGTGTTTTACACCTTCTCCTCCATCAGTCTCCAGATCCTATTATCAGCTGGATTTAAGCGGGCGGCCGTTTAGTGGCCAAAGATTAAGAGAAGTGAAATCCGAGCCTCCTTAGTCAACAGTTCAACATATTGACAAACTCAGTGAGCTGAAGCATCATTTTGCTGAAATGTGTAGGCTATTGTTCCGAACATTCTCGGATATCAGGCATCAATTTTATATGGAGCAGACAATCCCTGTAATAAGCTGCATTTATTTTCACTTCTGGTTCCATTAAATGGATTTCCGTTTTGTCAAGAGCCAATATACCAACCGAAACCATGCATGACTGGCCGTCTAAATGAACTTTAATGCAAATGACGTCATTATGACGTCATCGTTGAGACTAAAACCTGTATATTTTCACCAATGTTAGACAAATATGTCAGGATTAAAATGGTGTTTGAATTGTAAAAATCGATGAATATTTACTATTTATTTGCATATTTACAATATGGGTCCCTTTTTTTCCGGACACAGTGTAGATATATAATTTACACGCAACAGCGATGGATTGAGTTTGGTTCTGCCCCTGTTTTGCAATGAATTTATCTTCCGGATCCAGAGACGTCCTGTCGGTTACAAATAATGACCGTGCGAATTAATGTCCCGCAGATAAACTCATTTTTATGGTTTTTTTCTCACGACTCTTGCGCAAACATCCTTCCTCCTGCTGCACACCCTCGTTTAATTATTGTAATGCTCCTACTGAATGGTCCAACTGGTCTAATAATTAATTGATTAATACGATCTAGTAGTCTCAGTTTAACGACACTGTGTGATAACAGAGATCATTAGTGACGCCCTCCTCCTTCGTCCATGCTTGGGACTGGCACTGGCAGAGAGCGAACAGTGGCAGACATCCTTACGCGGTGTCTTTATATATATATATACATATATATATATATACACATATATATATATATCCACTGTATACTGAAGAGAAAAGTGACGATGAGGCATATACTGACTGTAATTGTCCATCGCTAGGTGGCTTATCCTAGCGCCACCTAGCAGCAGCGGCGGCGCATCTCGCATGTAAATGAGACGTTGCGCGATCGAAACCGGAACTGCCAATCCGGATATCCGGTTATTTACGCATCGTTTCCGGTTGTAATTAGGAGGCGTGTTACGCTAAAAAAATAGTTCCGGAAAGATCTCTGGTATATAATTGCGTTGAAGTGAATGGCCATTGGACATTAATAGCGTAGGTAGAAAAACATGTTACCATGGAAACCATGAGTATACGTCATAGATGAGATTCTTTATGGCAGATTTGTGGATGGGATCATAGTCGGCGTGATATAAAAAAAAGCTAGAAGAAATTTGTGACAAGCCAGTTTCAAAGTTTTTAGTTAGGTAATATCGGTTAATAATGCATTTATCCTCGCATAGTATCTGCCCGATTCGCCATTATCGCTCAACTCAATTACAAATTGCTACAAAAATCCTACACAACGTTAACAGGTTAAACTACCCGATAAAATCGAAGCAATTCCTAACAATTTTACGTAATCTAAGGCTGAACTAACTTTAAACGCGAATTAAAAACCAAATTTCACAAAATTATGCTATTAAATTGCACGTTGCCAACATAAACATGCAACCGAAGACTGTAACTGCCCTCTTGATGATGATGATATCCCGTCTAGCTAGCCCGGAGGGCTAGCCAATGGGGATGAAGTGTTAGCGCCTTCATTTTCAACTGCCCTCTTACGCCACGGTAACTCCTACTCAGAAAAGACTGCGCAATGTCTAAATTCGCCAAACAAATAGTCCCAAATTTAAGTTCAAATTTCACATTTTGCTAATTGTAGGTTCACTGTAGGTTTTTATGGGAATGATACTAGACTACACTAAACCCATTGCAAATATAATTGGCTTGTACCAAATTTCTTCTAGCTTTTGAAATTTTTGGTTTAATTCTGGCCGACTATCAAGGGAATCTTGCATGCCATGGAGAGGAAGAATAGGGTAACTGACTTCCAGGAAAGAGTGCGCATTGTAAGATTATTTGGTAGGCCCTACAGTAGCAACAGAGTTAAATAATTTAGCTGCATGTATCATCTGTCCTATGGTGTTTATTTGTCCAACGCCACATAGGGAATAAAGGACAAATGACAAATTAATGTTATGTCATTTTCAGCACCTTCGTAATTTTACTTGTTCTATAGACTATTGAATTATATGGTGTAACCAACGTAGCTGGCCGATTTGTTTCTTGAGCTGTCTGTACCGGCAAGGTGAAAATGGTCAGTATTTCGAAAGAATATCTAGATAAATTGACGACTTCTTACGTTGAGCTGTGATTGGATATTGTTGGAAAAGGAGAATTCAATTATAATCTTTCCAAATCTGCTGGTTGCAATTTCTGGAATGCGATTATCACAAGGCTTCAGATATCATTGACCAAAAATCCAGGGAACAGTATAGTCGAAGTGGCATAGCCGTGGTTTCAGCAACTCCCCTTACTTGCCAACTGAAGTCAACGTGACAACTTGAGGCTAATTATCATAATATATGATAGCATGAAAGGAACAAATCAAAGGTTAATTATAGTCTACATTTACTTTTGAACATCTACACATGCAGTTTACAGACGATGAAAAGTTTCAAAAGTCGGTTTGACGCACGTTGGTAACGGTTTGATTCAGTTACTTGTTGAATAGACAATGATATTATTCTGTTTCGGATTGCTTGTCCACTTTAGATGATGATGTTGATGATGATGATGATGATGATGATGATGATGATGATGATGATGATGATGATGACGATAATAGTAATAACTATGATGACGATGATGATCATAATAATCATGATAACAGTAATAATAATGTCGATGACAATGATGGTAATTGACAATAATAATGATAATAATGATAATAATGATAATAATAATGATAATGACAGTAATGACAATACTGATAATAACGATAATGATAATGACAATAATGATAGTAATAATATTAATGACAATATTGATGTTAATAACAATAATAATAATAAAAATAATAATAGTAACAACGACAATAGTAACTACATGTATAACAATAGTAACAATAACAATGGCATTGACGATCGCCGTTCTTTTGTCACAGCAACAACTGATATCCAATAGTCAAGTCCCCCACCCCCATCGACAGACGATGCGGTTATCATCATCATCGGAGTCTCCTTCAGGATCTGGTCTGGTTCGGACTCGGGGCTGTTCTCGGTTCACTTGAACTGAGCGAGTGATATAACAGCCGGAATTGGAGATGGAGAACTAGGCAGCGGTTGAGACATTGATGATGAGACAGCCATCCGCTTCGAACGAGACATCGAAGTTGACCTCTACATCATCATCATCATCATCATCATCATCATCATCATCATCATCATCATCATCAATCATCATCATCATCATCATCATCATCGTCAATCATCATCATCATCATCATCATCATCATCATCGTCATCGTCATCGTCGTCATCGTCATAATCATCATCATCATCATCGTCATCATCATCATATTCATCATCATCATCAATCATCATCATCATCATCATCATCGTCGTCATCATCGTCAAAATCATCATCATCATCGTCATCATCATCATAATCATCATCATCATCATCATCATCATCATCATCGTCATCGTTATCATCATCATCATCATCATCATCATCATCATCATCATCATCAATCATCATCATCATCATCATCGTCATCGTCATCGTCATCATTATCAATCATCATCATCATCATCATCATCATCACCATCATCATAATCATCATCATCATCATCAGCAGCATCATCATCATCATCATCATGATCGTCATAATCATCATCATCATCATCATCAATCATCATCATCGTAATAATAATAATAATAATAATCATCATCATCAAACAAAATTTGTTCATAATAATATTTAATATTATTATGAACATAACCGTAAGCACCAAATCACTACTAAAACACTACGTTAATGACAATCGTAGGGCACTGGTTTGTTTACGAGCGTTGATAAGCTACGACGGGTGATCGCTATTAAAAATATCAGCAACGCAAATCATCATCATGAAGCATGCGGCCCCCCTGGGGCGTTGCATGATGCGGCAACAATTCAGAATTGTTGCTCATCATTTTCGTAGGCTAATTTTTCCTCGGTTGAGTCGCCACTCCAACGCGAGTAGATCAGATCCAGGCAGGCTGATCATCCCGGCGTTGACTACCTCAGTCATCCGTCTTCACTCCATGACCCTGGAGCAGGGGGGTTGTTTTAGACTAGCCCATAGTCGGATGTAGTTTAACGTCATACCTAGGACGCAAATGGTAGCCTACAATTCACAAGAGTGATCAGGCATTTGTTTTGCACCTCTTGCTATGGCCCTTCCAGGCTAATTAGATGGATTTAGATGGATTTAGATGGATTTAGATGGATTTAGATGTATTTAGATAGATTTAGATGGAATTAGATGGATTTAGATGGATTTAGATGTTTTTAGAGGGATTTAGATGGAATTAGATGGATTTAGATGGGTTTAGATGGATTTAGATGGATTTAGATGGATTTAGATGGATTTAGATGGATTTAGATGGATTTAGATGGATTTAGATGGATTTAGATGGATTTAGATGGATTTAGATGGAATTAGATGGATTTAGATGGATTTAGATGGATTTAGATGGATTTAGATGGAATTAGATGGATTTAGATGGATTTAGATGGATTTAGATGGATTTAGATGGAATTAGATGGATTTAGATGGATTTAGATGGATTTAGATGGATTTAGATGGATTTAGATGGATTTAGATGGATTTAGATGGATTTAGATGGATTTAGATGGAATTAGATGGATTTAGATGGATTTAGATGGATTTAGATGGAATTAGATGGATTTAGATGGATTTAGATGAATTTAGATGGATTTAGATGGATTTAGATGGATTTAGATGGATTTAGATGGATTTAGATGGATTTAGATGAATTTAGATGGATTTAGATGGATTTAGATGGATTTAGATGGATTTAGATGGATTTAGATGGATTTAGATGGATTTAGATGGAATTAGATGGATTTAGATGGATTTAGATGGATTTAGATGGATTTAGATGGAATTAGATGGATTTAGATGGATTTAGATGGATTTAGATGGATTTAGATGGAATTAGATGGATTTAGATGGATTTAGATGGATTTAGATGGAATTAGATGGATTTAGATGGATTTAGATGGATTTAGATGGATTTAGATGGATTTAGATGGAATTAGATGGATTTAGATGGAATTAGATGGATTTAGATGGATTTAGATGGAATTAGATGGATTTAGATGGATTTAGATGGATTTAGATGGAATTAGATGGAATTAGATGGAATTAGATGGATTTAGATGGATTTAGATGGATTTAGATGGATTTAGATGGATTTAGATGAATTTAGATGGATTTAGATGGATTTAGATGGATTTAGATGGGTTTAGATGGATTTAGATGGATTTAGATGGATTTAGATTTTAGATGGATGCGACTGACATCTGTCTGTGATGAGAAGTAGGTGCATTTCGCCGATGTTTTACGAGTGGCTGATGAGAAACGATGTCTGCGATGGATTCTTCGATTCCTGTACATCTCCCAGTTCCTCAAAATGGCCGCCTTCACCTGCATTGAACCACATCAGCAGCTCACTAAGCGTCAGGATGTCATGATCTGGCAAACACCATAAATGTATCGTGGATAAAATATTATAGAAGGATCCTAAGCACCAATTAATTGTTTCCACAAACTTGGTTTTTAAAAAAAGAAGCGTGTAAGGGAACCCCATGTGACCGACAGAATGGATAATGTAAAATAATCACATGCACGCATTGCCTAAATTAATCCTTATCCGAGTAAAATACGACAGCAATGTAAGGACACTGCGTATGATCTGAAACAACCTACCGCCAGGGAGGGAGAGTCCCAGAGGTTCTCAACCTTTTTTCGCGCGCGACACACCAAAACATGCACCCAAATTCGGCGACACACCATGCAATCGTCGTTATGTCAATAACTTTAAAATTAAAATTGGTCTAATCAGTAATCAATGAAATGTTGCAAATTAATGCTTTTTAGTTCTAACGATTCTAAAATTCTAAATTCCCCAAATTAATCTACGATTCTGCGTCGTTTTATAAATCTACGTTAATTGTTTGACCTAACAGTTCATAGGATTTTGCTCCTGGACTTTCTTTGGACAGTGAGACGCCCGACGATCAATAGGTTTTATGGGCCCAAATACCGGTAGGCCTACATACAGTTCCCTAGCAACTCAGCCAGGGGTATCTCCCTCTCTGGACACTTTAAGCTTGAGGGCTTACCCATTAACGAGACTAACGAATGAACACGATAGAAAAGTTATATAAAACTATTTTTAGGTAAAACGAGCCTAGAAATTATCATCAATTTTCCACGTAGTCAAAGCCACCCTAATAGATCAATCAAGTATGAAAACATGAGATAAAGACAGTTAAACCCTGCCGAAACTAAACGCTGCCCCTCAAAACGTCCAATTATTGTCATGGAAAACAGGAAAAATGCAGGTTTATTAAGTTAAAACGTTCGGGGCATTGGTACCTCGGGTCCTCTGGACTTTGTCCACCCGCTGTTTATTATGGTTGTTTGACTCTGACTACGCTAGCCGAGATGGAAAATTCACCCGTCATCCGCAAAATTTCCGTTTCATAAATATAATTTCCCCTGTTATTTTCGAATGTTAAAGCATTGGGTAGCCTAACAGTTTATTCGGCGCGTTCGATATAACTGGCTTTTATTGCGTCATCCACAAAACAGGACCTATTTCATGTGTGTGTGTGTAGCGATCGTGGCCTACAAGACAAGCGTTGTGGCCGCTCTAGATTGCGACGAAATGGAGTAAGCCTAAATAATTATGGAGTGCTTAATTCTCACAGTCTACGCCTGCTAAACTGCTAAAGTAAGCAAGTAAGTGACTCAGTGTAATGGAAGAACGACGGGTTTATGCTATGAAAATTCGTGACACACCAAGTCTTCGCGACACACCAGCGACACACCACTTTTACGCGACACACCGCCGGTCTATTCGCGACCCACCAGTGTGTCGCGACACACCGGTTGAGAACCTCTGGATTAAACGACGTGTGAAAAGAAAGAAAATCGACTGAAGATACTATTATAAACTGATCTGAAATAGGTTTATACACTAAGTCTTATTATCCTACCATTTTTTTACAAGATGCCGCTAAACGTTCGGAATAATAATAATAATAATAGAGCGCCATATCCACGACGTCCCTGCAATTTGTTCATCTCCTGGAAAGACAGATGGATTAGTAAAAAGCATTTAATGGTAATAATTAATATTATTGTCTTCAGCAAAGTCTAAGGCACTTGGGTTTAACAATTACTGTCGTGCAAGTTAAAGTAGGCCTAATGCAAGGCAAGAAAGTGCAAGAAAAGGCTGGTTTAAAAAACACCAAGACATGGTAGGCCTAAGGAAAGAACGAAAATTAATAGTAAGATAGAGCTATGGTAAATTTAAGTTTTAGAAAAGGTAAGGTTATTTAGATTAAGCCAATGTGAAGAATGTAAGTTGGAAGAATTTCATTGGTTCACTCACCTCATCGTTCAGAAAGCAGTAAATAAAGGACACGAAAATCCCCTAAAACGAAAAAAAATAATTACAAGCATCGTTAACTTCGTCATCGATTCATTGCCAATGCCAGTTAGGTTGCACATAATATGAAATATAGCATCTGAAACTATTTTCTATTAAAAGAACAGCGTTATACTATCATACGAATTTCCATTATTAGCAACTAGTTTTAATTATTAAAACAACTTTCTGTGTCTCAAAACAAATGTCTAATATTATTAAAAACTACGTTCTTAGTGAAGATAATTAGGCGACGCTTTATACCATTGAAAACTAGTTTCTATTTAGACATTGCATCTTACCATTAAGCCTGAGCACATTTTATTAGCAGTATTGAAAAAACCCATTTACTGCTTTTAAAGCTACTTTCTGTCATTAAAAATTACTTATTATCATTAAAAGAGCCAAGTTCTCGTTGTTCTAGTAGTAGGCCTAGTAGAAGTAGTCGAGTAGTCGAGTAGTAGTAGTAGTAGTAGTAGTAGTAGTAGTAGTAGTAGTAGTAGTAGTAGTAGTAGTAGTAGTAGTAGTAGTAGCAGCAGCAGCAGCAGTAGCAGTAGCAGTAGCAGTAGCAGTAGCAGTAGCAGTAGTAGTAGTAGTAGTAGCCTAGTGGCAGTAGTGGTGGTGGCAGTGGCGGTAATAGCAGTAGCAGTAGCAGTAGCAGTACTAGCAGTAGCAGTAGCAGTAGCAGCAGCAGTAGCAGTAGTAGTAGTAGTAGTAGTAGCCTAGTGGCAGTAGTGGTGGTGGTATTGGCGGTAATAGCAGTAGCAGTAGCAGCAGCAGCAGTAGTAGTAGCTAGTTGTTGTAATTGCTGTTGTTGTTGTTGCTGTTGTCGTTTTGTTGCTTTTGTTGTCGTCGTTGTCGCTGCTGCTGTTATTGTTGTATGTCATGCTGACCTGTGACGACTGTAGTACTGCGTTCGTGATTCGATATGCAACTCCTTTCCGTGTGTCCATAACATACAACAGATTCGTTGCACCAAGAAGAGGAAAGAGAAGAGTTGTCGCCTTCACAGCTTTCCTTCAAATCAACCAGATTTTGTCAAAACATCTACGAAGTGGTTTTACCAGAAGTTCGATCTACATCTTAAGATGACGTTCAGTTGCTTTATTTTATATTTTATTACGCGAGTGACTGTGTTTTTAAAGGTGTCTAATAACATCTATCATTTCAGTTTGCTATCTATTATAGTGTTACAGTAGTCGTCTGATGATAATATTTCCTATCACGATTGAATGAATGATTAATTTTGTAAGCAATACAATCAATAAATATGTTGTTCTATTCAACCATAACGATAACTATCATAAGCGCAAATTTGCATAGCGTAAATCTCAGAGGAACTTGCCATATCCCAGCACTGCTCTGCTTCAGTCTGCTATAATTGAGGAGCATCAGTAGCCTAATCACGGCATTCTTAGTTGGTGTGCGGCATCCATTTGGACCATTTGCATCGAAGTGGTAAACCAAAGCCTTAATTGATACGGATATAATATCATTATGAAAACTATGTTCTATTAATGTAGTACAAAATATATCTAATAAAGTCGTTTTGATACCTGATCCTATTGACCTCCAAAGTTCTGTTGGCTCCGAGTTTAGTGACCATGATTCGTATGATGTTGATGAGGAACAAAAGGTTTATCTGATCAGCAAATAAAAGCATAAGTTAACAATGTCAAGATTTATCCAGAGATATGAAACAAATACAGTAATTAAAAATTTAATTAGTTAATTGAGAATCAAAGATAAGGTCGAAGCACATTTCTAGTTACAGTCCAAATTCCAAAATTGCTGTTACAAATAAAAAATAACGTTTCCATATTAGTTACTCTTCTAGATTAATCACTCTTCAAAATTAGTCACCATTAGCCTACCACCGCCACCATCGCACCACCAACACCCGCCTGCACCACCACCATACCACAACCACCTACTCAATTAGCACTATACTTCACCACCACCTCTACCATCACCATCACCACCACCGCCATCGCCACAGACACCACCACCACCACTGCCACACCACCATCACCACCATCACCCACCATCATCAACGCCACCACCACCACACCTACCCAATTAACACCACCCTACCACCACCACCCCACCATCCCTACCATAAACATATCGTACGCCTCCACCAATTCCATTCTTGACGTCCATAATCTTTAAAACCCAGTTTGTAAAAGGTGCGATATATAATTTCGAAACCGAGAGCGTAATGTAGCGTATAGCGTGGCATAATGCAACGTAATGTAACGTAACTAACGGTGAGGACAGCTGTGACGGGAGCCATGACGATCCACGATGTGGCCAACTTAAACGACTCATTCCAACATGGATGGCGACTTGTCTGACTGACGCACGTTGCCCACACAGCCACGATCAGTCCAGGAACAACTGTACCATCAGGAAGAAAATAAGTGTCATCACTATTATACACGATAGCATCATCTTTATTATCGTTTAAAATATGTTTATTACTATTGCTAGAATTAGAATTTGTATTAGTGTTGGTAGTACTACAATTGACATTCTTCTTCTTATTATCATTATTATCATCATCATCATTATTGTCATCATCTGATAATTTTATTAATGTTCATAATTTTATTATTATGCATCTGATGATGATACTTGTAACCCGTCATACAAATCTGTTCATGTGCATGTCTGTCTGTCTGCGTATTTGTCTGTTTGCGTCTCTGTTTGTTTGCCTGCCTGTCTTTACGAATGCTTGTTTGTTCGTCTGTAGTTTGACTTCCTTTCCCCATTTATTTCCATAATTCTTTCTTTCTATTTTCACTCTCTCTGCTTTCCTCCGTCGCATATAATTTAGTCGTATGTCATGTACATATCTGTATAGGCAAATAATTTATTTCTAACACGCCACAGCTTCATAACATATAAATGTAAGTCTATAAATAATATGCTAGGTATAAAGATGGAAAATATACCGGTCAGAATTGGTACCTGTATAAAAGTCACGTCCTTACTTAATTACCATAATTCTCTGGCAGGTAGGCTATACATTATTGGGTGCGTTACTCTTACCCCATCCGATGAAATAGTAGATCTTGAACGGTGGATGTGCATTGAAAACGGAGATGGTCACTCTTCCATGTAAGAAGACTCCTTCAACAAACATCCAAGCAACATTCGCCAACAGACTGTAATAGACGAGAACGTTCAACAGCTTGCACAACCAATCCTAGGAAAGAAACAACAGCAACAGAAACAGCATCTCAATACATTGAAGCAATGGAGAATCTCACAGATGAACTACTACTACTACCGCTGCTACTTCCACTACCACCACCACCACCACCACCACCACCACCACCACTACCACTACTACTACTACTACTACTACCACTACTACTGTTGTTTCTGCTTCTGCTGCTGCTGCTGCTGCTACTACTATATACTACTACTACCACTACTGCGATTACCACTACTATACTATTCAAATCTATAGAAACAATACAATCTCTATGACAGACAATTCTGCGAGAACAGACTTCAAATTCAATATCTATGCAGAGTCCGATCAACGGACTCGTACCAGCAAACGTCAGAGAAAATACAAAAAGGTTCAACGATTGGACATATAAGTTTGATGATGTGAACTGACCAGGTCGCGATACGAAGGTCTCGTGAGTCTGTTGTCCATTGCGAACGGTTCAAACCAAACGATGAGAATGATGAAACGAAGTATGAATGACACGACGAGATTCTTGTGGATGGATATACGAGAACATTGCAACATCCTGGAAAATTACAACCATAACCAATTAACCATACGTTTGATTGAAACCAATAATTATAGTACAACAGTTTAACATATCATATTTAAACAAACAAAATGTTGGCTCAATGGGAGGTTCCTTAAAAAACCTAAGCGTTGTCTAATTAATGTAGTCTATACCTCGCCTCTGCATGGTCGGCTTTAAAGGTGTACAATGTATTATAGACTTACGCGTGAAGACATCCAATGTGGGTTGTAGGCCTACGTCTGCGCCATAAACAACTGTCTTAGCAAACGCAATAGTTTCATGCTTACATCATTACATGCTAATTTCTATGATCTTAGTAAACCGATGCCTTTCATCATTATGCAGAGCCACGTTTTCAGTATTCAGAGTGAATTGTGAAACACTTCAGCTCTGTTTTCATTATAATTACTGACGGTGTTCTTAATGCTTCGTGACCTTGCGATATGTGTTTCATATGCTCATACGGAGAACACAAGCACCCAGTGTCTTCGTTCCACGGATAATAATTTCTTAAATTTCCGATACGAACTCCTAGAATTTTTGTCTGTTTTCGTGCGCACTAACTTGAAATCTGAAATTTCCTTGTTGAGCCGTGAGCATCTCTGATTGGTTCGTGACTTTCGTCACGGAGTAAGTACAGTTTTTCATAATATCAACCATGAGTGTTATATAGGGTTTACTGTCATTTTACTCAGATATCTCGGTCTAAAACTAATACTAAAATCCAGGGAGCTTATAATCTCAAGCTGCCTTGCAGGTAATGCATATAATAGGCCACTGTAAGAACTGTTCAAAGCACTGTAGGAACTGTTCTAATCACCATGGTTCTCCGCATCGAGGGAACTTCTTGAAGAACCGCGTATAGACCGACGTATGAAACTGTTGCAGGCACCGAGAATATGCCTTAGTCTTATCTTTAACCTTCCTCGTTCCATACACAAGTTAGCTCCATCTTTTTCTGTCCTCTGTCACTATAATATTATCTGATATTGGCGATCCATCCAATCCTCGGTCTTCTTGTGTTCTTCTTCCTGGCACCGTGTCCTGCTCGATCTATTTTTCCAGGCAGTCTCCCTTCGTTATTTACCAGGTGTCAGAAATAAGAAATTTACTTTCTATTGATCGGGTTGAACAAACTTAATTCAGTGTCATAGTAAGAGACACGTAGACATAGGCGTAGGGGACATTTCAGCGTTGGGGGGGCAAAAATTAGATTTTTGCCCGAAATTGTTTTTGTCATCCGGCCGAAATCTTAAGAAAAATTTTCGTTACGTTTGCCCGAAAATTCTGACGACCTTTTTTAGTCATCCGGCCGAAATCTTCTGAAATTTCGGGTTTCTTTTTGCCCCAAAGGTCTGGCGACCATTTTTTGTTCGGGCAAATCTGATTTTTCGGGCAAGAAGAACCGAAAAAATAGAAAAAGTGAACAAAATTTAAAACTTTTTTATTTTTTCTGGTCTGCTTGCCCGAAAAATCAGACTTGCCCGAAATTTGGGGGGGCATTTGCCCCCCCTGGACCCCCGTCTCCTACGCCTATGCACGTAGACTATAATTTTTATAGGCCACCGTAGCAACTTTGCCCGTCACAACTTCCGATGTAGACATCAATTTCCATTCCGCCTTGTCGATCTCTCGTGGATTGAGATGCATAATAACTACAGTCTGTGATCTGACACTATTGCTCCACCGTTGATTCCCCCTCACCACCGACTTCCGCATGAAGAGGCGACACATCAAGATCATCAGAAGAGCATCATTCAATTCATGAATAGTTTCCAGGTACAGTGCTGCTGCATCGGAGGAAATTGGAAGAAGCAAAAGATCGATCCCTGGAATTAGAATGTCATCATCGTCGTCGTCGTCATCATCGTCGTCGTCGTATTCGCTGGATTGAGATGATGTCATTGACAGATTCAAATTAATGTGAGAAGACTGAGGTGTGCGAGAAGAGAAAATGTGAAACAGGAAGAAAGAGTTGAGAGAAGAGATGGACGGAGATGGAGAAATAGAAGGAGAGAGACAAGAGTAGGTATGGAGAGAGAGACAGACAGAGACAGAGACAAAGACAGAGACAGAGAGACAGACAGACAGAGACAGAGACAGAGAGACAGAGACAGAGAGACAGGGACAGACTGAGAGAGAGCAAGAAAAGAATGAACGGCGGGATGGAGAGACGGAGGGAGGAGATGGAGAAGAATGAAGAAAATGAAAGACACATAGTGAGAGGGTATGAGAAGGAGAGAGAGATGGACAGACAGACAGACAAAGAACAACGAGAGACAGAGACAGAGATAGTGACAGAGCGACAGAAAGCAGAGGACATGAAAATGAGGAAAATAGTGGACCGAGGAATGGGTGGGGGTGCGGCAGTGAGAAGCAAGGAGGAGCAGAGAGAAGTGGGAATGGGGGGAAGGATAGACAGGAGAGAGAATAGCATGGAGGAAGGTTTATGGAAAGGTAGACTGAGAGAAGATAATGACAGAGACAGAGACGGAGATACACAGAGATAAGACAGAGAGAGACAGTGAAAGTGACAGAGAGACAGATATAGATACAGACAGAAAGACAGAGAGAAAGATACAGAAATTGAAAGACAGACAGAGACAGACAGAGAGACAGAGACATAGCGAGAGACAGAGAAAAAGAGACAGAGACAGAGACAGAGACAGACAGTCAGACAGAGATATTGACAGAGAGACAGACAGAAGGCAAATAAACTGGTTCCTTGTCGACTATGTCATCCCAAGAAGCCAAACCTCCACTCATACACGACGTCATCTATAGTAGCAGTAGTAGCAGTAGTAGCATCAGTAGCAATAGTAGCATTGGCGTAGTTTCGTGGCGGAAGTATTGCAGAGCTGTTCATGCTAAGGCGAATACAAATCAGATTCATTATGCATTCCACGATGATGACACTTCGCAATGACTGCAGCAGCAGCAGCAGCAGAGGCAGCAGCAGCAATCCTATCGACGGCATTCAGTCGCTGAAACCTAATCACGCTTCCTCTGCTCACTCGGTTCCCATCAACTCTTTCATGTGCAAATAGTATACACTATACACGGTGGCAGGGCATCCAACAGGTTTCTTTGACAGACCAATCACAGCGTCAACGCCTTGAACACACCTACATGTATATTATCTTTTTTGTTAGGGATACCATTAAATTCCAATTGTACGAAGAAAAAAGTGAACATAAAACTTATGAGGGTCTTTTCATCAAAACTTATTTACCTAGCACAACATGTTTAGTAGGAGTTTTGTATAGGCCCCCAGGACAAAACTTGGTCGAATTCAATGCTGAAATAGAGGTCTTATTCTCCAGTATTGTCAAGGGAACCAAAGATATTGTCCTACTAGGAGATTTTAACATTGACCTATTAAAAATCAATGAACATAAAGAAACTAATATATTTTATAATAACCTGACTTCCCATCAGCTTATCCCAGCCATCACGAAACCCACTCGTATCACACCAACCTCATCAACTTTGATTGATAACATATTCACTAATGCCTGGTCTAGTCTGATTGATTCAACCATTTTCATAGCTGACTTGTCTGATCACCTGCCAGTATTCGCACACTTTGCATTTGGTAATTACAAGAGAAGCTTCCCGAATTATTATGACCATCGCATAATTAATGAGGAAAGATCAGAACAATTTAAATCCCTACTTGCTGATAGTAATTGGGATAATGTCTCGACTGCATGCAATAATGGAGATGCTGACGGGGCATATGAAGTGTTTATTGAAAAATATAAAAACGCTTATGATCAGGCCTTCCCGATTGTGTCTAAAAAAAATAACGCTAAGGGGTCTAGATTTAAGCAACCCTGGATGACTGCTGGGCTCCTCAAGTCTAGTAAGAAGAAAGCTTCATTGTACTTAAAATATATAAAAAATCCAAATGCTTATAATAAAAATAAATTTACTGTATATAGGAATAAATTTAAGGCTATTAGAGTCAAAGCAGAAAAAAATTACTATGCATCTGAATTCTGCAAATATAAAGACGACCTAAAGAGGACTTGGAAACTCATTCGCTCCATAATGCAATTGGAAAATAAGGAGACACAAATTGAATCGTTAAAAATTAACGGAGAAAATGTTAAAGATCCAGAAAAAATGGCCAATAGCTTCAATAACTACTTCACCAACATAGCCCATTCTTTGGCAAAGAAAATACCAGATTCACCTCTCCCTTACCATAGTTACTTACAGGCCCCTCGGCAGAACTCTATGGGTTTCCTAATGGTATCCCCGGAGGAAATTATGGATATTGGCCGTGATATACGTTTAACGCATAGCAAAGGTGTTGACGATATAGACCCCTGTATTGCGGCCCCCAATCTCTCCTTGGTTGCCAGACCTTTAGCGGAGATAATAAATTGTTCATTTAGTAGTGGGATTGTTCCACAAGGCATAAAAATAGCTAAAGTGGTCCCAATACTAAAAAAGGGCGATAAGGACAATGTAATCAATTACAGACCCATTTCCGTTCTTCCTTACTTCTCCAAGTTCTATGAAAAACTTATGTATAATCGACTCTATGGCTATGTTAAAAACTCTAACATCATTTATCCATCTCAGCATGGATTTCAACCTGATCATTCCCCCTATATGGCCTTATTAAATATGCAGGACATGATTTCAAAGGCTATTGAAAATAATGAATACTCAGTGGGAATCTTCTTTGATCTAGCTAAAGCGTTTGATACGGTAGACCATAATATTTTGCTTAAAAAATTAGACAACTATGGAATTAGGGGGACTCAGCTCAGATGGTTTGCCAGCTATTTTGAGAGCCGTACACAAAGAGTTCTCTGTAATGGTGTCCTTTCTGAGCTAGGGTTGATCAAATATGGAGTTCCTCAAGGCTCCAACCTCGGACCACTCCTTTTCCTGCTTTATATTAATGACTTGGCCAATGTCTCTCCAACAATGTTTTTTATTCTATTTGCCGATGACACCAACGTTTTTTACTCCAATGGTTCATGGCAGACGTTGTTTCAAACAGACTGTGAACGTTGAACTATCTAGCATAGCTGTTTGGTTCCATGCAAATAAACTCACCCTTAATTTAGATAAAACCAACTTTATTTTATTTAAATCCCACCGGAAAATAAAGCCAAATGACAATCTCTGTTTGCTTATTGATGATATTTCCATCAATCAAGTTGAATCTACAAAATTCTTAGGTGTGCATATAGATCAACATTTGACCTGGAAAGTTCATATTAATCAAATTGCAACTAAAATTGCTAAAAATATTGGTATTATTTCCCGCGTTGCTTATATCTTGCCAAAGACAATTAGAATGAATTTGTATTATACCCTTGTCTACCCCTACCTCACATATTGCAACCTTGTTTGGGCATCGACATACGAATCCAGGCTTCATAAACTTGTAATCTTACAGAAGAGGGCTGTTCGTATAATTGCGGGTATTCGTAAACGGGAACACACTGGCCCTTCCTTTAATGAACTTCATCTCCTGAAAATTGACCAGATAAAGGATCTCCAAATTAGCGAGTTCTTTTTTCGACTCGAACACGGTCTCCTTCCTTCGGTATTCCAAGGTTACCTCCCTCACGCCTCTGACATCCATTCGCATTTCACTAGGAATTCATCTGCTTTTCGCCCTGTCAAAGCTCAATCTAATACTAGGCGGTTTACTATTAAATCTTATGGCACTAAAGTATGGAACACAATACCAATTGACATTCGTCAATCGAGTAGTCTGCAGGTATTTAAAAAGAAACTTCGTCTTCTTCTACTCTCCTCCACTAGTGCTACTTGAAGTGCACATGACCATGTGTAGTTAAGATTTTAGTTAAGTACTTAGTTAAGTTTGTTTCTCTATATGCTCTTGACAATATAAGCTTTTCTGCAATCTGTCATCACCTAATTTGTTTTAGTCTCTTTCTTTTAAGCTATCTTGATTAATTTTTCTTGGGACTTTTTTACTTGGGTGACCCTTCCCAGCGGGATGTCCATCCCTTTTGGGCCCCCCTTTGTAGCCAATGCATGCATGTTTTGTACTTTTATTGTTTTCTTGTTTTCTGGTTGCAATAAAGTGAATTGTATTGTATAGTATACCATTTATACGCAAGAATATAAATGAATAGGCTACATGCATAAATATAATGTATATACGCATACATATAAATGAATACATGCATATATATTATATAATTATATATAGGCCTATATGATGTATATAAAACTATAAATAACCTGTTTACATGTTCTTTAAGTCATCCGCTCCTGCGAGCAGCTGTTATGGCTCTATAGGTTGAAACGCGGAATGGCGTCACTTACGCTCAATACCTTGCTTCCCCCGTTCCAGTATTATAGACACTATCCATGTATCTATCATCCACTACCATCGTGTCCGACAGCATCTGTCTAAGTCTAGGTCTTCCTCTAATTATCTATTTCTCCACTACTCCAAATAGGATACTTCGCAATTATTATTCGCGCTCTCTTTTCCACATAAAATGGGGTGACAGTGATAAGCGTGTTGGCTCACCCCAGTTTATGAATGAGGGCACATACATGTAGGCCTACATGTAGTCTTTACGGTCGCATTCTCATCATCTTTTTTCAGGCTCTGACCTTCTCACGAGAAAGAGATTCATTACCGGGATGTTGCGCACTTACTAATATGTTTTATGACACTATATCATTACTCTTTTGTTCCGTGTTTTATAAATTTAAAAATAATTGTTTAGATGGAGTAACAAAAGTCATACTAAGTTACTTAAAACCAAAACCCGATATTATAAGCTTATATAGATATATATATATATATATATATAATACAAGTCTAAACAGTTGTCCTTCTGGTTGCTTGTTTGTTTGCTTGCCTGTTTGTTTGTTTGTATGCATGCCCTTCCGGCTAAAGGTTCCCAAACGAAACGCTCTAGCTTTACTAAAATTTTGTGTATGCCTCTGTAGTTGGCATGCGTATGTATTTCTGTATGTTGCGTGTGGGGTAGTGTGGTTTGAGTAGGGGAGTGTGGTTTGAGTAGGGGAGCGTGGTTTAAGATTGACCTTCCCCTATATATGACTTACTTGAAGTAGGAGAAGATGAAGAGCGTTATCGCCAAGAAAACGCAGGAAATTATTCCGCCATAGAAATAAATGTAGGTCAGCATCAGAGCCAAGTGTCTGTCCTGTGACAAAACAAAGCAATTAAAGACCATTGTTATTAAACATTTTATAAATAACGCTTCTGAATGGACAAAATTGTTTGATGTTAAACATAATTTAGAACTCGAATCACAGCAGTATGCAAAACATTGTTGAAAACAATGCACTCTCTTCGTTATATATTGCCTTTTTGTTGTTAAACATGATTAAGAAATTATGCATCTAGGATCACATCCGTATATGCAAAATAATGCCCAGCAAACTAGAAGGAGAGTCGCCAATGCCCACACACGCATGCTTGTGGTCAAATGGTTTATGGTATGACGTATGAGTTCCTGCATGAAAGTTAACGCAGCAGCTTCGTCACACTGTTCCTTACCTTGTTCCAGCCTTCCTGGAAAATGTCGAGGAACAAACGCTGCCAGGCTGATGTTGGAAGTCGAATAAACATCGTAAGAACGCAGAGCGTGTAGTTGGTCCAATTGCCACGCCAGACGCCATCTGCATCGCATGTACGATGCGCAAAAGTATCTGTAACGACGAGGTGCGTCAAAGCATTCAACCTCTTTAAACTGAACTCAATAAGAGTATGTGAGCATGAACGTAAGTAAGCAAGTATGTAGGTCGGTGGTTCTGCGTTTGCCTATTTTGTAGCGCTTTTATAATTTCTCACAGTAAGTGAAAAGTATCTATCTATACTTCTATAGGCCTATAATAGGTGAATTAACCTAAAATACGTACAGTCTATGATTATGCAAGTAGGCGTGTTGTACTTGACAAACCAGCTTTAAATCTGACAAAGTCACATTGTAGTTGTTATGGTAATTGTAAATCATTTTACATGGCGCTATTTCTACTTTAAAAAAAGAGGAGTTGATTATCAGACAAGACGAACTTGTGATTGAGAAGAAATCGATCAAGTCGTAGATCTAGCCTACGTTACAATGTAGCTTATTCCAAAATATGAATGTTCCTGGGCCGTGGAAGTATCCATTGACAAGTTACATTCAATGGCATTATACAATATAATTTTTGTTTTTTATGAAACCGCCTCTCTGTCTCTTTCTCTGTTCTTCTGTAGTGCTTCAGGTATGAGCTAATTCATTAGGCCTACCTCAATATCTTTTCCTATTAGGCCTACACTATTCTAAAGCCTGCCTGTCTTCGTCTGACAATGATTCCAGTTTGCGCATAGATTATAATACTTGAAATGCACACTATAGGCATTGTGAGAATGTACTTATCAATGATAGATTTCAATAAATTTGATTTGATTTGACTTAGACCTGAGACGTTGATCATTTTGCTGTAGAGTTCCGGGCATGGCATCGAGACCGTAGTATTGGCAGGCGACGCACGCCAACACAGATGCTTGTCCCACGTCGCGTTGCAGAAGACTCCTACAGCGTGTAGCAAAGCAAAACAATTAATATGAGAGCATAATAGTGAGCATGAAAATAAGTAAGAAAGTACATACACATATGTATTGCTTGTGTTCATTTAGGCCTACTCATGTAGCGCTTTTGGAACGTCGCAAAGACGGTGCAGTGGGGCGCGGTGGTGTAGTATAGTATGTTCGGTACTTCGATGCCTTGAAGCCGGATGGTTGCGGGTTCGAATCCACCTGTAGCCGTCGCGTAGGAACCAGAGAAAGTCCTACACTCGCAACTGCTCATGCGCTTTGGCGTGAAACTCCGGTTCAGCGACTCTGAGAAGTAGACTAATCTTGAAATGGCGCTATGACAAGTGCTCATTTAAACAATGTAATAAATTATAATACATACAGAAAGTAAAGCTTATTGGTAGAGCCTAAATTCACCAGAAACACAACAATGCGTATATTCGTGAAAGCAAAATTTCAATTTGATAAAGGTCGGCAAATATATTGCTAATCAAATTAATAGATAAATGCGCAAAAAAACAGGGAAAACTAATAAATCAGCGAGCGTTTATATTGGCAAGTGTGCTATTAACGTAGCCTATCTCAAGCACGTTCCTATAGTCTAAACCAAATAATTTGTTTTGCAATTAGTTTAGTCGTTTAGGTTTCGAAGTGGACTTACCTTCAGGGAATGGCGTGGCCCAGGAGTCGATCAGACACTGCTGTCCTTCAACGGAAAACCTTTCCACTTCGTGTCTCTGCCAACTGGAAAGATTCGCGATTCGCGGATCGAATCCGAGACTTATCGTCTCAAGGTCATCGTCAACGTCGGACATTTCTCTCTCAAAATCCATTCTGCACTTCGTTCTTTAATTATTTTCCATAATTCTAGTTTCCATAAATTATTATGTCTTTCTCTTCTATCTAGATTTATGAATGTGGAAAAGTCCTCAGACTATTTGTTGCTATTCATGTTGCCAAGCCAACCCCAAGTTAAAGTACAGGTTAAATAATTATAGGGGCCTTAATACGTACGACATCTACAAAATAGCATACGTCATAGTTTTCCCATTCATTAGTTATCTGAATAGAGTCAAGTATGCAACATCGTCGCCATCATACAAACTGCTAAACTACAAAATAATCTCCTCCACTAGTCTCCTCCAGCCACCTCTCTGAATGTAAGAGCCGAATTGATGTAATTAACTGGAATAATACATCAATTAACTCTGAGATAGAAGAAATACATCCACGAAAACCTTATAGAAAAGCAGCTAAGCTTATCAAACTTAACTGAATAGACGAAGAAGCCTTATAGAGTTGACCACATAAAACATCAACTCATCTTCCATTGTGGACTACGGTAAATATATCGCCTTATAATGCGCCGTAGTACTCATCCAAAGGATGAAATGTGTCTTAGTACAGCGCATTCACTGAGCTATCGCCAGCGACAAACTGAGCTCTTGAACTGAAAGACTAGATCTACCATCTGTGCCGCGCGACGGCGTACAGGGTGGCTCAATAAAAAAGGTCCCGCTAGTTTACATTGCAATTTCTTCGCAAACAAGTGAGATATTTCTACGATAATGACAGAGTTTATAAAGGAACGATTTCTAAACAATTTCTGAATATTGCAGTAAGGAATTGCTATTAATTCAAAAGTTAAACCTGTTTGAACATAATAATTAGTCTTCTCCATTTTTACAAATCTCTTCAGAATCACATTCACAGTCCTTATTATTTCTTTAAGAATAGAATACCGCACTTAAAAGTTGTGATTTTGCAACGAATAAATATTATAAGTGAAAACTTTAATTAAGGATTGCTTATAAATCTTTGTAGATTGAAATTTAAATATTGTTTTGAAAATAGCAATTGCTTGTAGAAAAATTGCATTTTCCCGGTTGGACTTTTTTTTATTTAGCCATGCTTTCTGGCCACTGTGGCCAGCTATACTCCTTCTCCCTCCTCGCTACTTCCTTTCTCGTACACTCCCTTGCTTAATTGTTCGTTCCATACTTTCTTCACTCATTCTTTCTCTTCGTGCTCTCCACAATTCCGCCGCACACACATATGACGCGGAATTCTGAATAGTGTTTTGATACCCGCGAAAATTTGTATATCGTTTCGTAATTCTGTAAAATTTCCTGTCGTCCTTTCTTTCTTCTATATCTCCACCAATCCATTCACTGATCCTCGCATTCGTCCTTCCCATCCGTTAATTCGTCTCAATATCAATCCATATGTCCAGTTGTGCATGTGTCTTCCATCCAGCTTCCCGAACAAGGCTCTAGCTATTTTTCTGATATTAAACAATAATTATAGCAGTAAATGTTCAATTCAACGGAGACCCTAGATACTCAATGAACGCCACTCGGTGTATATAAATAATGACAAACTAAAACCGTGACGATTGCGGAGTTCGGACGTACGCCGCTTCACTCGCCAGAGGGAGAAGACCTTCTGGTCAGCTAGCGACACGCATCGAACGAAACTGCTACTACTAAATTCCAGACGAACGGTGGTGAAGATCGTAGACCCGATCAATTCATTGAAGTAATTATGAGCAGGACTGGGACCACATTATGGCATATGTGGTCGCTATATAAAAATCGAAGTGACTAGCGGACCGCCAAGTGGCCGTCGAATCTCAAATACTAGCGGACCGCTAGTCACGTGTAACCTGTCACATGACGAGTCTTGATTCTTGAATATTGTTACAATGGCGGCAGTTACCGATAGTTGGTTTTATGTCGGACAAAAGTTTTCTTGTTTTAATGACTTAGAAAATTACTAGAAACAGAGTAAGCAACCAATTTTTTTCGTGAGTGTTGGTTAGGTTCAGGTTAGGCGTCGTGAGGGTCGGTTAGGGTTAGTTTTAGGGTTTGTTTAGCCATTAGAAACTCTTGTGGATTGGTGTAAATAGAAAGCCTGGCGGCTTGCTAGTATTCCGTATTGGACGGCCGCCAGTCATGTGACAGGTTACACGTGACTGGTGGTCCGCTAGTATTTCAGATTCGACGGCCGCTTGGCGGTCCGCTAGTCACAGCCTATAAAAATACTTAATGAGAAAATCTAACGTAGCCTACATGCATACATATCTTAAGAGAACGATATATTTTTTTTCTAGCAGTCGCTAGAGGCGCTGCACACCTACAGATACAATACCACACGATGCTGTTCAATACATTTATTCACTACTCAGAGGCGGTTACAGAAATTTTCTAGGGGGGGGGGGGGGGGGGTTTCGACTTGGGTCGGAAAAATTTCGTTGGTCTTTGCCGAAAAATCTGATTACCTTTTTCTAGTCATTTTGGTCGAAATACCATGAAAAAATACCATTTTCTTCGCTCGAATGATTGATGATTTTTCTTTCTCTATCTCTGCTTTCTTTGGCAAACATTGTATCATATGCTGATTTCTCTCTCTCACCTTTTCCCGTTGCATTGATATTGATTGAAAGTCTTAGGAACCTGATGGGGGGTCCACCGCGTCCTGTGCAAATTTCTCAACTGGGGGGCCATGGCCGGATTGACCTATGGGTCCCCGCCCATGTAGTCACTCATATAAAATTGTATGCATCATATAATACTATATATTATTATATATGTATGATTTATTTTTTATATATATATTTGCATGCGCGCCCTTGTCGAACAGAATATATAAGCCAATATATTATGTACGAATTCATACACTGTGGACATTGATAGATCAATCTAATAACAGAATATCGTGCTGTACAGTAATATATCAACGCAAGTATACACACGCCTTCTCTGACATTGTGACGATGAATACATGCGCTACATAAAGACCTCACTTCTCTTGGTGCAGTGAATCAGACTCTTCCCAGCTGCGATTAGTCTTGTCGTTAAGCCGATTAGCTCATCGTCCGCCGAAGAAGCGGTCGGCCATTGTGGAAGGCGAGACGAGCGATGCTTTCTGGGTATAGCGGGGACATTGTAGCCGATGCTGCTGCTGCTGCTGCTGCTGATGCTTTGCACATCTTCTTGGTCTTCTCGGTTTGTTGACATTGTGGTTGGACAATGTTAGGGGACATGACCCCCGCCACCGACAGACCGACCAAATTTCGTTATCCTTTAGGATTAGCTCCTTTCCCATCTTCGTGTTCTTTTCAACCGCCTCCGTTTCTTCGAGCAGTCCTCTCATCATCCTCTTCATCCTCTCCGTATTGTTCCCCTTCCTCCACCTCTGCATATCGTTCCCCTTCCGCCTCCTCCTCCACTTTCCTCTCTTCTTTATGTCTTCCTAATTCCATTATTCTTCCCTCTCTTCCCTTCTACTTCCGTCTTTCTTCATCCTCCTCCGCCTCTTCTCTTTTCTACCTCCTCCTCCCCATTCTCGTATCCCTTTCCCTACTCTTCCTAGTCCTCTTCTTCATCGTTCTTCTCTACCTCTTCCTTTTTTCTATACACCTTCCTTCCTTTTCAT
Source organism: Lumbricus rubellus (assembly GCA_945859605.1). Taxonomy (NCBI): domain Eukaryota; kingdom Metazoa; phylum Annelida; class Clitellata; order Crassiclitellata; family Lumbricidae; genus Lumbricus; species Lumbricus rubellus. The sequence goes on along the minus strand of OX243816.1, from coordinate 41,712,483 downwards.
CCCTCCTCATCTTCCGTAACCTACCTCCTCCTCCTCCTCCTCCTCCTCCTCCTACGCCGCATCCTCTTTCTCTTTCATCACTTCCGATTAGCCATTCATCTTCTTCTTCCACCTCCTCATTGTTCTCCATTTTCCCATGCTTCTCCTTCTGCTTCCCCTTACTCCTCCCTCACTGCAGTGTCACAACGGGATCAATTCATGGCGCTATATAAATCGCCGACAAATTTATCTACACGAGGTGCAGAAAGGATCGGCACATCCAGGCGACATCTTGCGAACACTTCGTAATGCAAAATATCATGTGCGTGTACTGGTCACAGAACATCACTTTAATTAACACTAACGGGAGCACTGGATTTGAAACGTGACCGAGGAGAATGGAGATCGCCATTTATTTGTACCCAACGCAGCCAAAGTACGTCTACAGTGTCAGGATCCGATTATGATGGTGATAAACAAGAAACGTCATGCTTCTATAGGCCTATATATATATATATATATATATATATATATATATCGACTGTATAGAGGACAAATGGGTTATGTCCATATTTCATTATTTCGAGAAAATCGAATTTCAAATTTCAAGTGCTTATGAAAAATATAACAAAGTAACATAATCATACTTTCTTGGTGTCATTGAATACGTATTTAAACAGGGAACAATGTTAACAGAGCAATGGTATCATGTGACATGAGAATAACACGAAAAAAATGAAGTTTGTAAGGGTGGGGTGCCCAAAAATGGACATACGACCTTTGTGCTCTACAGAAATCTTTGTAACATGGACATATCACATTCAACAGATCATTAATAAAGCATGGTTACTGGGCTTGTTTGCTACTTGAAAGGTCATAACAAAGTTAAGCAAACCTGACAATAAGCAAGTAAGTAAAATTGGACATGTAAACCTGTTTTTACACAAGTGACATGCTCAAATTTCTGTTTCAGGTCACAAATAAAACTATTATTGTGTTTGAGCTCATAGAATTTGAGCCATTGTAAAGATTCATTGGAAAAGAGAAGTGCTAGCAAACTGGATTTGATTTTTGTCTAAAGAGTTCATGGAATCAAACAAATGGATGAATGATCTATGATAATGACATTTATTTGTGAAAATGTTTGCTTTCTGGCAAAAAGTCCTGACTTACTGAACGTTAGGCAGTCAACCTTCCGTATATTGGCGACCTCGATACAATGAGGAGATAATGTTTTGCTGAAAAGCTTCTTACACTCTTTTCCTTCAACCATTCACCATAAACAACACCCAAGGCTTATTTTTATGCTTATCAGGTGTTCTAACCTAACCAGTAGCTAACAATTCCTGGACAAAGTTGCGCAGGAAATGATTCTTCATATTGAAGTATGACTAAGTCCCCTTTTACCATCTACAACTGAATCAGCATTTTTCACAGTCTACTGGTCTTTGTTGCTTGCATATCTGTAGGCCTATGCTGCCCTCTTATCCTTCTTTTGATTATTGTTTTCCGATCACAGTCTGCCTTTGTTGTAAGTATCCTGTAACAATAAACAGTCCCGATCTTTTACATCAATTGGCCCCTCTCTTTGAAACACTCTGTCTTCATCTACTGATCTACTCGGTATCAACTTCAAACTGGTAATCCCTCCTCCTCAGTGTCTTTCCTCAAAACTTTTTTCTCGTGGCCTTGCGCACTGGGGGCGCCTCTGAACGGTTCACCCTATAGTAGAGGCGCTTTAAAAATGTTTTAATGCAATACAATATACAATACAATAATTGCAAACAATAAGTTTAATTGTGATATATGAAAAAGAATATAAAAAATTCTACTAGTTTTGAGAACTCAAGAGACAAAGCAAGAGGCAAAAACATTAAATGTTTAGGGGTTAGTCAACCATTGGCTTATGAAAAAGTTTTTTAAAGGTTATTTATCCACTTAAATAAGAAAAACAAAAACAATTGTGTGTAGTAACAATTGTTTTTCTTACTTTGTACCCTATCTTAATTTTTTCCTTTTTTATTTACTGTAATGCTGTTTGGTTGGTGTCAGGAAGGGCAGGCAATAAACCCTCCCATTATAAATTCCTGGCAACGCCATTGATACTGATGCAATAATTATTATGGCCAACTTACGATTGGTTTTCACACTGTGTGAAGTCGAACTCGAGATTAATACCATTGACGATGACGACTTCGCAAGTTAAGCGAACATCGGATAATCGCGACTGAACTTTATAAAATCATCTTTTGATTACTTTAGACCGACAAGCAGATATTGTCTGCCATTTAATATGAACTCTTTATTACAGTATTTACTAAAATAACCAACCTCCGAACCGTCAGCATGCCAACTGGCTTGACGCCATCTTGCATAAAATTAGCGTAAACAATAGCTGATTGGCCATATTTCTCCGAGCACAAATGTCGTATGTCCACATAAGACCTTTGTGCTCTGCGGATTTGTACGAAGATGACATATGATATTTGTAACTTGTGTATTGCACCATGAAAACGACTTTAGCAGGACATATAACTATTGTGCCCTGAAGCCTTATGCCATTACCTATAAGAATCGCTAAAAACATGGATTTTGAAAAAATGTGGACATAACCCATTTGTCCTCTATACAGTCGATATATGAATAGCCTGTAGCCCTATACTAACAATGCATTATGCAGATTGCGTACTCTGTATTAGCAACAGGTGCGAAGGAGAAAGTTAGAGTTCACGAAAAGAAAGAGGCAAAATCACGAACAGAGAACAGAGGAAAATGAGAGAGAGAGAGAGAGAGAGAGAATGATATATAGAGAGAGAATAAGAGAGCCAGAGACAGACATACAGAGGCAGAGACAGACAGCGACAGAGATAGAGAGAGACAAAGAGAAAGACATAGATAGACAGACAGAGACAGAGAGAGACAGACAGACACACAGAGAGAAACAGAAGGAAAAAAGAGAAACAGGTAGAAAAAGAGAGAAACAGATAGAAACAGAGATACACAGAGAGCGACACTTCTAATAGGGTGGTGAAATCGAATATATCTGCAGAAATGTCTTTTCCTCAGTGGCACCGCAATCGTCTCCCTGATTTTATTCCCGCAACAGTGGAATTTAATTTCGCCAGCCGATTCGACTCATATACACAAGCAAGAAGTCCTTCGACGAGTTTTATAGCGCCACAACTTCATTACTAAGGACCTAGGAAATAAATTACCGTGACCAGAATAATAGTTGCTGTTTCTGGCTTTCGTCGGAGAGTCGGCGAGTAGCCATTTCTCAAGTTTATTGACCTACAATGATACGATGCGTCTGTTAAAGCAGCTGAGGTCAGAAGGACACAGTATAGACCCGTCAAAAGAGTATCATTAGAGGTCTATAACAAACTTGAGAAATGGCTAGGCCTAATAACTATAGCCTCAAGCTGAATCGAAATAGCAACATAATTCGCCGGAGAGAGGGGACTCCAACATCTGATTGTATTTGTTATATTATAATGATTAAAAAGAACCTTTATAATCTCTCTAGTACAGACTCTGGCAAGCATTTGACAGCCATCATTCACTCTTCAGCCTTCCATCATCTTCTGGAGAAAAGCGGATTGCTGCGACAATCCGTGCTTCGTGCAACGCCCAGAATCGAGTTGAGAGGAAGACAACAACAATGGTCGGATTGACGGATTGACGTTGCTTAAGTGGGACTCAATTTCAGTCGAAATCGCCGCCATTAGCTGCAACCCGGTGGAGTGGGCGAAGGGTTGGGCGAACGATCTGATTAATCGGATCTAGTAGTCGAATAGTCGACCGATGCAATTGCGACGATCTTAATCTGGTGACGGCAAAGAGCAGATCGACGAGAACATTGAAATAACGACGGATGAATAAAACTTACTTTTAAAGCTCGAGATCGAGTAAATGAAGGCGATGGAGGAAGAGGAGGGAAACTGACTGACTGACTGACTGACTGACTGGCTGACTGACTGACTGACTGACTGACTGGCTGACTGACTGACTGACTGACTGACCAATAGAGTAAATTAATCTTGCTTGTGGGTGCTAGACGATGTACCTGTTTGTCTGGTCATCTGTGCGCCTGTGTGTTGCATATGTCTGCACATGTCTGCGTCTGTTTGTCTGTCTGCACATGTCTGCGTCTGTTTGTCTGTCTGCCTTTCTGCGTCTGTTTGTCTGTCTGCCTGTTTGCGTATGTGTGTTTGTCTGTCTGCCTGTTTGCGTCTGTTTGTATGTCGGCCTGTCTGCGTCTGTCTGCGTCTGCCTGTGTCTGTCTTATCGAGTGACTCCAAGGCATCAGCTGTTAGTCGCTTCAGGTGATACTTCAGCTGCAAAAAATCCGCGATCATTGGAAAGGTCATCCAATGATACAGAGAAATCACAATTGTCCAGGTATACATAGGTAGTCCTTCCTAATACCTTTGCAAAGCAGTTGTCATATTTCCTACTTAAGTCACGATCCACGACTTGCCAATCCGACCGATGAACTAAATATATAATTGTAGATACAGACAGCCTACAGTATTATATATAATATACAATATACACATGATTGTATACATAATTATATATATTTATGTCTACAATAATTTATTATTGATATATTTGTAACTAAATAATGCATATCAAGTTGCAACCAGCCCCCATCAACACTTTCCACGAATCATCATCGCTGCCATCTTTCCAATGACATCTTAACTTTCAATGCAAGAAATCATCGTCACCTGCAGATGAAGAAAAGAAGATTTAATTGAGAAATGCTTTTTAAAAGGCAATATATACAATTATATGATACAACATACACGTACATTGACAAATACAGATAAGCAGTGGAAAATATATATAATTATATATATATATATATACATATGCATACAATGCATACATATGCGTTATTTAGATGCATCCGTGCGTCGACCGAGTCCATTCTGCAGTGGTTGTGTGTGTCATGTATCTGCTGCATATAAAACGATGAACGAAAGCGATGATGTCTTCTTCAGTCGACAGAGATGTGAAAGGAGGATCCACATTGTATACAGCCGCAGTCGACAGATTAACCTGCGGAAGACTCGAAGAGGATGAGGTACAGGATTAGAGTTATAGAAGGATTTGATCACAATTCAAACGTGTAAATGAAACTTGATAATTATTTAATGGCAGTTGAAACGGGATCTGTAGGCATTTGTAAAGTAACAAATTAATAGGCATTTTAAAGTAACGAATAGGCATTTTGTAAATTAATCAATAAGCATTTGAATAGTAACGAATAAGCAATTGAAGCGCAGTCAATAGGCTTTTGAAGAGTAACGAATTTCTAGGCATTTGAAAAGTAAAGAATTTGCATTGTAAAACGTTATCAGTTGAAACTTAAATTTTCTCAGAGAACGATCATAATGCTGACTGAGAAGCTGTTTCGATGGAGCTCCAAGTACAAACGGAAGAGCAACTTCAAAGATTTCCTGCAATTGACGATCAGGTAACGCATACTGACTTCTGTAGCGCCATAGGATGGTGAACATTAGAGAAAATCTTAAAATTATTCTCCATTTCTTTCGTTTATTTGGAAGCAAAGGATTTGCACTTTTGAAGCACATAAAAGAAATCACTGAATGCATTCCAGCATGTGCAATTGTACATGTATCTATGCATCATTGGGAAACGCACATGCGTAAATGCATATTATGCATACATACATACAAACATACATACATACAAAAATACATACATACATACATACATACATACATACATACATACATACAAACATACATACATACATACATGCATGCATACATACATACATACATACATACATACATACATACATACATACATACATACATACATACATACATACATACATACATACATACATACATACATACATACAATACAATACATACATACATACATACATACATACATACATACATACATACATACATACATACATACATACATACATACATACATACATACATACATTCATACATACATACATACATACATACATACATACATACATACATACATACATACATACATACATACATACATACATACATACATACATACATACATACATACATACATACATACATACATACATACATACATACATACATACATACATACATACATACATACATACATACATCATTTCGGCTAGTTAGTGCAGAGAGCGCCTCTGAGTAGAGTCGTCACTAACTCTGTGAGCGGCGCTATAAAAATGTTCAATTACAATTACAATTACAATACATATATACAATGTAATACATACACACCCTTCTTGCATCAATACATTATACTTTACATACATACAATACATACATGAATAAATTCATATATGTACAGTTGCACACATATTACACATGAAAGCATACACAGCATGTCCGTGCGCACATCTGATACGTATACGTATGCGTGCATGAAACACAGTCATGCACGCATGCAGAGACACATTATTATATCATACATCAAGCACAAAAATACATTTCTATTGAAGACTGTGTCTCTGATCAGAAGAACTGAATAAAGATGAATGAGATGAGAGCGAAAAATGAAGGATGTAAGAATTCGGATAAATTGGGGGATCGGCCAAAAAAACAATAATGATCAAAGAACATTGATGACAATAATGAACTCGACAAAGACATTGCCATCGGCGTTTCTGATACTGCTGCTGCTGCTGATGATGATGATGTTGAAACAGTGCTTGCAATTGTCACCCCTTGCGACTGGCAAGAAAGATAAAAGGTTCTGCGCTAGACAGTGGTGCTTTATAGACAAAGATTTTCTTCACTGCAGGCTAAATGTTGTGACGATAATAATTATAGTGGTGACCATAGCAACGACGCTAACAGCGACGACTATGTAAAACTCAACGTAAATTAATTCTTGTGTGAGAACTTTTCAGGCGAAGCAAATTGGTATCATTATACTTATGTGATTACATAATGCATAGCCCATATTTTTATATACATCGATATAACCATGTATGTATAATGTATACTATATAATTTAGACATATGGGTGTGTGTTCTATATGAAAGTGTGGGTTTTAAAATGGAAATATGGGTTCTATATTGGAGTATGGGTTATAAAATAGGAGTGAAGGTTCTATAATTATATGGAAGTGTGGGTTCTAAATGGTAGCATGGTTTCCAGAATTTATTGAAGCATGCACAGGTTCATTTTGGATTGTATGAATAGACAGGATAATATGAGGATATAATAATTAATTATACATTAGCCTACGCATACACTTAACTCAATGTTGTGTATATTAGGATTTTCTTGGCGATTTCTATTATGTATAAGACTTATAGGATGAAAATGAAATCTTTATTATGGAATTGCCCACCATGCGTTTAATATTTTCTCAGAAACTCATAGGGCTTCAAAGACCAAAAGATCCGGGGGAGGGGAGGGAGACGAAGGGAGGGAGGGCTAGAGGGATGAAAGGACGCTGAAGGATTAACGTCTTATATTCATGACATGCAGATGTGAACACGGAATGCAGTGTGCATCTGTGTCTTTGTCTCTGTCCTTGTCTCTGTCTGTCTGTGTCTGTCTGTCTCTGTGTGTAACTATCTTTCTATATTTGTCTTTGTCTGTCTTGATGTATCTATTTCTGTCTGTCTATATAATTATGTCTACCGGGATATCATCTGTCTATATCTGTCTCTGTTTGCCTATAATTATCTGTTTATATGTCTCTGTTTGTCTCTGTCTGTCTCTGTCTGTCTATTATGTGTCTCTCTTTGCCTACATTTATCTCTGTCTGTCCCTGTCTGCTTCTGTCTGTCTCTGTCTCTCGCCTGTATGGAGACTCGCGTCTTCCATAATCTTGGGGTTAATCCCGGGGGATAATCCTGCGATAGAAGCCACAATTATAGAAGATGTCTTGACGATGCATGGGGAGAGAGAGAGAGGACGCGTTTCTATGACCATTCGTTGGTACATCGGAGAACACTCTCAACAACAAAAGCAACGATACAAAATCGAACGAACTCAACAACCAGCACTATATATATATATATATATATAATATATATATATATATATTATCAACATAACAGTCGTACGTTGATACAATTATGTAGCGGAAGATTAATACATGCAAACAATACGTATACGTACATAGGCCTACATGTGAATACGTAGATATGAACAGGTAATAGGTAAGCAATGCATGCATATATAATATAATTGCACGAATACATACATTTGACAAGCATGCATGTACCATACATGCATGCACACGCACAGACATATAGACCTATATGTATATATACATGCAATGTCATGCATGTATAGGCCTATTTAAAATATATGTGAATACTTCAGAACAGTCTTAACAGACGTGTAGCCTAAACATGCATGCACATTTGCATATTAATGTATACAATACTATACATGCATGAATACATGCATGCATAATTTGTATATAATACAAACATAATACTGATAACTTCGCCATTTATTAGCCTAGTTTGTTTACGTTTTTTTGGTGTTTACTTTACTTGCGTAATTCGTTGAACTTTCTTACTTATTTACTTATTAACACGTAATGACTTAAATACCAAAATGCCAATTAATGTCGTCTCCAGCCATGCATAAACCAGCAATGTAACGATTTACTAAACCATCACTAATACAACCATCGATATAATTGATACAAATTTAATGTGAAATATCCACCGGGTTCATTGAGTTCAGGCGTTGCTCCGTCAGCGCACAGTCCTTATTCAGATCTCGAGCCAAATCACGTCGTAATCTCGTTTTAATCTCGCCATAATTATGTAAGACGATGATCGAATACGTCCGTCGTCGTCCGAGTTCATTAACGTCATTGGAGGAGAGGATAAGATGGCGGAGGACTCGGAGGAGTGCGTTCTGGGAGGTTGGGGTGACAAGGAGAAGACGAAACGTAACGTGGCAAACGAAATCGAGGTGACCTTTGGGGTCAGCCGTTGACGTTGACGCGATGCGACCAAGTTAATTTCATTCAGAGTATCATGACTGCTCTCGTTTCCTCATTTCATCAATATTATTATTATGTAAAGTCTGCTTTGTGCTTAATATAGCTTTGTTTCTGTCTTTCATTTCTGTGTCTTATTTGCATCGTTTTTAAAATCCTTATTTACTCCTTCTTCTTCTTCTTCTTCTTCTTCTTCTCCTCCTTCTTCTTTTCCTTCTTCTTCTTCTTCTTCTTCTTCTTCTTCTTCTTCTTCTTCTCCTCTTCTTTTTCTTCTTCTTCTTCTTCTCCTTCTTCTTCTTCTTCATCTTATTCTTGTTCTTCTTCTTGTTCTTCTTGTTCTTCTTCTTGTTCTTCTTGTTCTTCTTGTTCTTCTTGTTCTTCTTCTTGTTCTTCTTGTTCTTCTTGTTCTTCTTCTTGTTCTTGTTCTTGTTGTTCTTGTTCTTGTTCTTGTTCTTGTTCTTGTTCTTGTTCTTGTTCTTGTTCTTGTTCTTGTTCTTGTTCTTGTTCTTGTCTTGTTCTTGTTCTTCTTGTTCTTCTTGTTCTTCTTGTTCTTCTTGTTCTTGTTCTTCTTGTTCTTGTTCTTCTTGTTCTTCTTGTTCTTGTTCTTCTTGTTCTTGTTCTTCTTGTTCTTCTTGTTCTTGTTCTTCTTGTTCTTGTTCTTCTTGTTCTTGTTCTTCTTGTTCTTGTTCTTCTTGTTCTTGTTCTTCTTGTTCTTGTTATTGTTCTTCTTGTTCTTCTTGTTCTTCTTGTTCTTCTTGTTCTTGTTCTTCTTGTTGTTCTTGTTCTTGTTCTTGTTCTTGTTCTTGTTTCTTGTTCTTGTTCTTGTTCTTGTTCTT
>OX243816.1:41690764-41700764 GCA_945859605.1 Lumbricus rubellus | reverse complement strand
CCAAACCATATATAAAGGCTTCTTCTTTCCCCGATCCATTAGAGATCACGAACAAGACGATATAATGAAAGATATATATATATATTATATATATATATATATATATATAATGAAACATCTTCGTAATAATTCGCAAGTCAGGCAATTCATCGACATCCGCTTTTATTTGAAAGTCTTTAAAGACTTTCGTTCAAAGGTGTTTCTATCCGTATACCATCACGACAGTTAGTCTATCCATCTTTGTATCTGTCTCTGTGTTTGTATCTGTAACTGTCTCTGTCTCTGACTCTGACTCTGGCTCTCGCTCTCTATCTCTCTCTCCCTCTCCCTCTCCCCTGTCTCTCTCTCTTTATATCTTTCTCTCTCCCTGTCTCTCTCTGTCTCTCTCTATTTCTGCCTCTGTCTCTGTTTCTCTCTGTCTCTCTCTCTCTCTGCTAAGTATGTTGTCTTTTTCTATCTGTCTCTGTCTTACTATGTGTCTCACAGTCTGTCTGTCTGTCCGTCTGTCTGTCTGTCTGTCTGTCTGTCTGTATCTGACGCTGATGTCATGTGTATATTCTTCGTCATACTTTTTTGCGTCGACCTCTGTGAAACGCTCATTTCCTCCTGTAACTCGTTGTCTTCCTCTATCTTTCAATCCTGTCAACTTCCAACATCATCATCGTCGTCGTCATCATCATTATGATCATCATCAGCAGCAGCAGCAGCAATAGCAGCAGCATTAACGGCAACAGCAGTAGTACCAGCAACAACCATATCGGCATCAGCATCATCATTATCAGCAGCAGCAGCAGCAGCATGCATAGCATCACTTTCATTATTAAGACTATATCAGCAGCAGCAGCAGGATTATAATGATCGTCGTCAGCAGTGTCCCCCCTCACAACCGTGGTCAATTTGGCCATCATTACATCATCATCATCACATCATCATCATCATCATCATTATTATTATTATCATTTAATATCATCATCACCATCGTCACGATAGTCGTTATCACCGTTGGTAACTTTATTGGACATTATTAATTTTTTCATCTCATATTTGACAGTTTACTTGAGATTTTATAGTGACTGCTTGCTTCACGTGATATCTTGTTCGATTCATGTGTTAATACTAAAGGAGTTTTGTGATGATTTAAAAAAAATAAATATGACCTGTAATAATTGCTGGTTAATCTTGCGAGCGGAACTACAAGCAACGTCCTTAAAAGTCCTTATTATCCAACATTACAAAGGCGATCGTTGCAGTCAATATCAAGCGCTTATCGACTTCACCTCGTCATAACTTAGTGTGGCGATTTAAAAGTGTTCAATTACAACTACCTTACAGCTACGATAATTACAGCTGCAATATTGCAACAGCAATTACAATTACGGTTACATTATTGCAGTTATAAACTTACAGCAGACATCACCATCACAGATTGTCACAGTAATATATTTACAATATTTTTTTTTTTATATTATTATTATTATTATTATTATTATTATTATTTAAATACTACAGTTACTCCTCTGAGTGAAAATCTCAGAATAACATCAGCCCAGCAACGAGACGTCATCGATCTTTTGGATCGTAACAGTACAGTACTGTTATTATTACTACGAGTATCGATCGTTGAATCGATTCGAGATCGAAGTCCGACATCCAGATTGTCTTCATTGGTTTCGATCACATTTGCGTGACTTGAAAAGTTAATGATAAGCGTGATAATGAGTAAGCTTAGTCTAGACCAGAGGCAGCAATGTGTGCGTAGTGAATAAGCTGGTGCCATGGCTTGGCTTTTGAGTGGCTCTTTAGAAATTTGGAGATTACGATTACAATTACATGTAGCTACTTTACTTTTCAGCATCGGAATAAGAGTGTGGGTGACGCAGGGTCAAGAAATGTAAAGTAAGATGTGTTGTGGAAAGGTAAGATATATGCAGAGGTTAAACGGACGTCATAAGGTATACAATATACAATATACAATATAATTTATTTTATAAGCTTACCATAGATATTAATACGATGTCAGGCATTCTAAGGTTACCGGTATTGAATTACATGCATTTGTCGATTCGCCTTTGTAGAGTATAGTTGGTTGATGATGCTGAGATAATCAGCTGGATGCTGATGCTTGTCAAGCTGCTGCTGCTGGTATCAGGGTATATTTATTAGTGGGTGATGCGTCTTAGAAAGATACTAAGAATTCCATGGACAAAAAGTTGACCAACGAGCAGGTGTACGCCATAGTAGGAACAAAACAAGAACTGTTGATCCACGTAAAAACAAGAAAGTTGCGATATTTCGGACACGTCATGAGACAACAAAGGAACAGCATAGAAAACAGCCTGATGACGGGATTGATGGAGGGGAAAAGAAGTAGAGGAAGACCTAGAACGGCATGGATAGACAACATCTTGAAATGGACTGGACTTTCGGGGAGGAGACTAATGAACATGGCAGGAGATAGACAATTGTGGAAGATGCTGATCCATTTGTGCAGCCAACCGTCGCAGAGCGACGATGGCGAAATGACATGACATGACATGATGCGTATAATACATGTAGGCCTATGTGAGCATCGTCGGCTTGTGTTATAGGACCTGCGCTTGTCGTTGATGTCAATCTCAACATCAGAAGCCTCGGACCCATCTCCGAAATGGACATGGTAAGGTTTGTCCTCCTAGTCCTCCTGTCTCTTTCTTTTCTCTTCCTATTCCTCCTCATCGTCCTCATCCGTACCATCATCTTCACCAACATCGCTGACGCCATCTTGTCACCATAATCATTAGCCAATATCCATTTACAGCTAGATATCAACTAAAGTAACTAGCCACCAATTGACTATCATTCATCAACAATGAACTCTAACCACTGACCATTTACCAAAAGCCATAAATCACTAGCCATTAATCATTACCAAATAGCCATAAATCACTAGCCATTAATCATTACCAAATAGCCATTAATTACTTGCCATTAATCATTTTACAATAGCCATTAACTATTACCCATTAGCCATTAATCAATAGCCATTAACCGCTAATCATCAACCAGTAATATACCAATTGATTAGCAGCCATTAACCTTCAGTCGATGGCGCTGTGCTATAGGCCTACCAGATGGACTGCTACTTTCGACAGAGCTGGATCGACCGGCGTCTCGAGTTCAACGGGACCCTGAAGATACTTCCGGTTGCCATCCACGTCCTCGATCGACTGTGGAAGCCGGACACCCACTTCCTCAACGGAAAGGACTCCTACCTCCATATGGTCACATCGCCCAACAAGCTGCTCCGCATCAACCAGGATGGGAGGATTCTCTACAGCATGAGGTCAGCAACAAAAACAATCCAAATATCAATAACACCATGTTATTTAAAAGTTGCTTCGAGGACCCAGTAGTAGTTTAAGTTGAACGATACTGTGTGATAACAAGGATCTGTAGCGTTCCCCTCCTTAATTCAGGCTTGGGACTGGCACCTGTCCAATGTGTTGATGTCCTCCGTCATCCGTCCTTCTATATAGCCCTTTGCCACTTGGGCACTTGCATATCACGGCAAGGACTCGGTCGCCCATCATACACTTTGCCTGCACAGGACGACCACATGTAGGTGATAATTATGGTGGACTTTTGGACATCAGAGGCTTTTTGAGACGCTTGATGTTCCATTTGCCCACTCCTTTATATATGCTTTATAATGCATTATTCCATGTAAACAAAGTGATGTCATAAATAAAGCATATAGACCTATACTCAATTATTAAGCGTACATAATCATGAGTTGCTCTACTCTATAGAACTGAAGACCACACTTGCAAGCTCAATATATTGCTTATAGCCTCACTGAAAGCTTGACAGGTCGCCGACTAGCACGCACGAGCAAACGCTCCATGAATCTCGCAAAAAATAGGAACACTAGTATGGCGCTATAAAAAAGATTCGATGCCAAACGTATAATCGAAAGTTCCGAATGAAAGTCCGACGACCGTATAGAGTCGCTTAATGGTTGGTCTATATATCAGAAGTGCTTCTGTTAGATGCTTTTAATGGGCTGCAGAATTTATACATATTGCACGGCTCTATTGGCATGTCCACGTTATCCCACCTTCGAGATATAAAAGATATTTACGAGGTAATATATATAATTATACGCACACTCGTAGATTGTAGACACACTCATGCAAGCATACAAATAATGATTGTGCATATAATTAGATATAATATAAAAGCGATACGAAATATGAGAATAACTTATGTATATAAAGTGCAAGGTTATTATCCCATGTAGAATTCTGAAATTTATCATAATATAATTATATAAACTCCTGTCCATAATCTAAAACTGCCAATAGGCCTATAGGTTTTATATTCGCTCTTATGTCCTTTTGAGTTTTGAGGGGCAGATGATGAAGTGTTGAAACGATAATAAGTGAGGGATATGAAGGCATACACCCGCACGATGAAATTATATTTACTGTGCCGGTCAATGTATGCACTGCCTATGCATGTAGGCGTAGAACCTAACTGTAGGCCCTATACGCATAGGCCTACCGTAATGTATATTCTACTGAAGTGTATAAGCGTTGTATTGTAATGTAGTGGAATGTATCACTGATAGAGTGCAGTTACAATCGTAGGATAATAATATAATATAATCGTAAACTCTAGAGATATCTAAATCGTTGCTCTTAAGCTAAACGAGGGGCACTGGCTTATTCGCGATCGCTGCAGCAACATTTTACTTTGCAAAACTTGTCACCAGCTTAATAATTATTGCTTGTTTTATAAGCTCATCTGATGGATGGAATTGTCATTGGCTTCATCCCTTAGGCATGAGATGAGTGAGGTGGTTTCCCGTTGCCTTCCTATACAGACAATTTTGGGTGAGCAAATAGAAATAGTAAAAAGTCTCTTATACGCAGGGCTTGAGGTAGATTTGAACCTGCGATCCTTCGGCTACACCGCCGCGTCCCACTTTCTTATTACTATAGCATGGCTTAATCTTGTCTGTTTGCCTGTCTGTCTGCCTGTCTGCCTGTCTGTCTCTCTGTCTGTCTCTCTGTCTGTCTGTCTGTCAGTTTGCCTGTCTGTCTGTCAGTGTAATTCTCTACTGATACGTCTTAAACTTCTATTCGTCTGTTGTTTGCTCTCGCTTAGACCTTGCTTTGTCTGTAGGTCCTATTTATGTAGCCCCCCAAACAGTCTAACAACGTCTGTATATCCATCAGAGCGCACGCATGCATGCATATATATATTATATATATCTTAGGTGAGAGATATATATATTATATATACAGTATATTATATATATATATCGTTATGGGGTCAACAGTCTGAACGTTTGCTGAACTCCAATCCCCCGCTGCATCTTGCGCTATATGATGATTCCGATAAGACTGTCCACTCAATGTCCAGTGCTTTGCTGTCTCTCTCTCTCTCTCTTTCTGTATCTCTGTATCATGCAGGCTGACCATCAAGGCGACGTGTCCGATGCACTTGGAGAAGTTCCCTATGGACACGCAGACCTGTCCTCTCCAGTTCGGCAGCCGTAAGTGTCACTCGCAAACAGCAGTGCACTGCTATCATCATCATCATCATCATCATCATCATCATCATCATCATCATCATCATCATCATCATCATCATCATTGTCATCATCATCATCATCATCATTGTCATCATCATCATCATCATCGTCATCATTGCCATCATCATTGTCGTCGTCGTCATCATTATCATCATCATCATCATCATCATCATCATCATCATCACTCCAGCGCCAGTTACACACTTCACCAAAGATACTCACAGACACGTACACTTACACATCAAGACAAAGGAACAACTGACAACTCATCATTCTAGTATTATAGTCGTCAAATCGTTATAAAACCGTTCATAGAACTGACAGTTTAGTGCCCTCTAGTGTGACAAACTGTGACATATTAAAGCTGCAATTCCGCAATATCTATAACACACTTAACCTTCATAATATACATGAAGATTACATGCATATGCATTAAATATACACCGATATGCCTATATAGGCCTATTTACGCCTATATTTATGTACAATCATGTTCACATTTTGTGGATGCGTACGTTCAGTGCGCTTAATATATTATTACAATGTAACTTCTATATAGATTCTACATAATAATTATATATTAAAATGCATACATATTTATGTAGGTCTATATGTACGCGACTAAGTACATGTAGGAATACTGTAGGGATTGCCATGACATTGTGGTGACATTTTATGTCTGGATATCTTCTTGTCAAATACTGCGGATAAAATGTGCCAGTCTACAGCTTATTTAAATTTAATTTGGAAACGTATTATAGTCTGATATTAGGCTGTGATTAGGATGAAAGAGAGACAGAAATGCAGACATACAGACAGAGAGATAGACAGACAGATTTAAGCATATGCATGGATTAAGAATATTACTGTGAAAAGACAGTGAGACACACAGAGAGACAGAGAGACAGACATAGATCTACACACAGACAATGAGGACTGGTTAATTCGTGGGACTGTTGTTCATTGCATTGGCAAAGTGGTTCGTTACGTTCAACATATTGGCTTCTTCTGAATCTAAACCAAATCCAATCATGAGTCGAGATCTCAATCCAATCACAATCCCAATGCAATCGCATCTCAGCTGCACATCTGCCTCAAGTAGGCCTACCAGAATGCAACGACGCTATTATAGAAGTGACACGTGACAATAACGCACACCAGTCGGTCATCGACGCAGCTTGAACGAATGACAGAATTAACTTACTAATTAATTAATTAATTAATTAATTAATTTTAAATGAATTAATCAGTGGATGGATGAATGACAGGATATATCATGAGTGGCTGGCTGAATGGATGAATGGATGAATGGATGAATGGATGAGTGAGTGGATGAATGGTTGAATGGATGAATGGTTGAATGGATAAATGGATGAATGGATGAATGGATGAATGGATGAATGCATGAATGGATGGATGAATGGATGAATGGATGAATGGATGAATGAACGGATGAATGGATGGACGAATGAATGGATGGATGAATGGATGTATGGATGAATGGTATGGATGGATGAATGGATGATTGGATGAATGGATGAATGGATGGATGAATGAATGGTATGGATGGATGAATGGATGGATGAATGAATTTGGATGTCCAACCGGAAAGCTTTTCCAAATCTGCTTTCTTTATTTTTCTTTCTTTCCTGGAGTGGTTGCGCTCCATAATACGTTCTTAAATGGGACTAGGACTACATGACATTGTATAATTTAAATGCACGGAATGAATGAATGAATTAACGAACGATTGAATGAATGAATTAACGAACGAATGAACGAATGAATGAACGAACGAACGTATTTGAACGTGTCATGCATCTTTCTTTTCATTGCTTAATCTGCTCTTATATTATAGACGGCTATGGTGTTGAAGATGTGCAATACGTTTGGTCGTTCGGTCCGTCCAAGTCAATAAAAATCGCACCGGATATGACGTTGTCTCAGTTCGACCTCATCGGATTTCCGCACGGCAACGACACCTTGCGACAGATGCATCGCGGTCAGTGATGAGGATGATGATGATCACTCCACGGTTACTAGAGTAAACCAAGTGGTGCGTCGTCAGACGTAATCAATCACGCCGGCTGCCATGTTGTTGCCACGTCTTTGTCGCCAGTGAAGGCATTCAAGCGTGACAAGTATAAGAATGTAAGATTTGGGCGTCACTCGCGTCACTAATCATCTTCGATATGAAACAGTGTCGTTAAGCCCGTCACTCGCGCGGTGGCAGTTCGGTAATGCCCCTTCATCGTTGCTTTGTCATTTCTGTCCTGGGATCTGCTGATCGAGAAATCCCTTCACTCTAACGCACAAAGTTATTTACTTTATCCACATGGATTTCAAAATTGACTCCCAATGGAATTTCACTGTACGCCGATTTCTAACATGAACGCCCATTGACGAATGAATGCCTTCAACGTTGATGTAGCGCCAGTATTCTTGTTCCCAAGATAGACAGAATAATAGAACGGTAGATGAGTGGTGAGAGCGATCGCCCTGTGACGTGGAGAGCAGGGATTCGAATCTAACCTTTTGAGATGATTCTACTGTGGAGGGAATCTGAGAAAGTTCTCTCGAATAATTATGCGCTTAATAAATTATATGTACAATGATGATGATGATGATGATGATGATGATGATGATGATGATGATGATGATGATGATGATGATGATGATGATGATGATGATGATGATGATGATGATGATGATGATGATGATGATGATGATGATGATGATGATGATGATGATGATGATGATGATGATGATGATGATGATGATGATGATGATGATGATGATGATGATGATGATGATGATGATGATGATGATGATGATGATGATGATGATGATGATGATGATGATGATGATGATGATGATGATGATGATGATGATGATGATGATGATGATGATGATGATGATGATGATGATGATGATGATGATGATGATGATGATGATGATGATGATGATGATGATGATGATGATGATGATGATGATGATGATGACGACGATGACGATGATGATGACGATGATGATGATGATGATTACGACGACGATGACGATGACGACGACGGCGATGATGATGATGACGATGGTGTTGGTGGTGGTGGTATAGTGGTGGTGGTGATGGTGGTCACAGGTGGTGGTGATGGTTTTGCCATGTTGTTGCCACGTCTATGCGCCATGCATAAGGCTATACGATTTCACTCAGTCGTCATACAGCGTCGCGAGTCGAGACTGCGATCAGCATGACTCATTTGTATACATCTCGTATTTTACCGGTTGACGTCATTCACCACCAGGGACGTCATTTGGGGGGGGCAGGGGGGGGGCATTTGCCCCCCCCCCTGAATTTGGCGGAAAACAATTTTTTATACGTATATCAGTGCATTTTCTCATTTGATGAAAATAAGACAAATAAGATACATTGTATCTTTATTTTTCGCTTGGAATCTAAGACAGAAGAAGACCAATTACTACTTGTATCCAATGTCAGTGCTGTAATCTGGTAATTTCTGGATGTCAGAACTTTGCACAGAGCGGTTTCCTAAAGTGATAGAAACCTCCCAAGAGATTGAATGGATCTCGTGTGCTAAGTTAGAAAATAGCTAAAATGGCAGAGCACCCCTATAGGCTATACAGGGTGCGGCCAAAAAAAATACCCCAATACAAAAATTGCGATTTCTCAAAAACCGCTGAATATTTTGTTATAAAAGTTCGCCAGTCTATTTTACACATATTTATGTACAACTTGGCTAAATTTAATGAAATTCTAATCATGAACACCAAAATGGTGCAACCCTGAAGTGAAACAATGTTATTTTCGTTTCAACAGACATTTAGTGACAGCAATAAGTAAATAAGTAACAAAGTAACGGCGCAAACAGAAATGTAACAAAGTTCAAAGTTACTTATTGTTCTTGACAAGATTAGGCCAAACTGTTAAGTTTTGTGCAATGAATGTTCGAAGTGAATGCCGTTTGCTTTTACTCAAGCTTGCAGACGTTTTCAAAAGCCCAGAACAGTCTTCTGAATGGTCTCAAGTGACAAAAGTCATTCCAGATGATTTGCCGCGTCTTTTTCAGTTCAGAAAATGTTCGTTGGCTTTGTGGTAAGTTTGTTGTAAGTCTCAAGCATTGCACCCCAGACAGCATAGTCGAGTGGGTTCATATCTGGAGAATTTGGCGGCCACGAATCCATGTCGATGAAGTCAAGACAGTGACTTGTTAACCAATCTTAGGCCAATTTGGCTCCGTGAGCGGGTATCCATTTTGCTGAAAAGTGAAATGATTTCCCAAGACAGCCATCGACAAGCTTAGGCAAAAGATTATCAACGTAGGCCTAATACTTAGCATTGGCTTTGTAAGCGTTCTTTACCCTCATAGCTGATTCCTGCAGAAACCATGAATGATGTGGGAAAAGAAC